>JAGDQP010007687.1:0-35580 GCA_022664845.1 Lepisma saccharinum | reverse complement strand
CTCTATCTCGGGAATCTTCTGCGTCAGATATTCTCGCTTTTTGTTTCTGAGCTTCCGTGTGGTGTTGTGTTTCTCGTTACTGTAGTGGTTGTTATTTTCTTGCTTTTATTATTTTATTATTTAGCCAGCGTTGTCTTGCTGGTTTTCATTCCTCTTGCAGATTAAAGAATTCTTCATCAAACCAAGGCTTGTTTTTCTGCTGTTTCTCCTCACCTACACGTTCCTTCGCTGCACCCTTCACTGTATCGCGAATTGCCTCCCACATCTTACTTACATCAATTTTACTATTAATGTCATTTTTATTGCTACTAGAGTCGGCTAACATTTCGAACCTATCTGAGATTTTTCCAGTGGGTAATCTGCTTTTATGCTTGGATTATATAATCTTTTACCTTCGAATCTGAATTTTGTTTGAACCTTTGCCTTCTCTGCTCGCGACGCATAACTTTTCCCTCTCTTTTCTGGTTACTAATAGATGGTCGGTGTCACTTTCCACTTGTCTGTAAGACCTAACACCCATTATGTGGGTGTGTCCTCGCCTATCTACTAATACGTGATCCATATGGTTGAGAGTTTTGCCATCCGGAGATATCCATGTGTATTTGTGTATATCTTTGAGTTCAAACTACGTGCTCTTTACTAGTAGGTTCTTCGACAGCGCGAAAGTTATTAGTTCCTCTCCATTGTTGTTGCTGACTCCGTAAAGGCTGTACATGTCTATAGAAGGTCTATAGTTTTCCTCCCTCCCTACCTTAGCGTTGAAATCAACCATCGCAATTTTCGTATTATACATCGATAATAGGTCAACCTATCTTTCTAGCTGCTAGTAAAATGTATGCTTGTCGTTATCATTAGTCACCTTGGTGATCATAGACATTTATTGAAACCGTGTTGCTCATCGAGCATGTATCCTAACGTATCTTCGTATCTTCGTATGTATCTTTCGTTTACGAACTCTATATTCTACACCGCCGGAAGAATACTGTTCTTAATGAGGAATCTTGTTCCGAAATCGTGAGACTGTGTTCCCCCGTAGTAGAAAGTGCACTAGTCCTGTCGGATGCTTTCTTGATGCTCCCACCGGACTTCTTGTATCAGTGATATGTCCAGCTCGTACTTTTCAGTCTCCCGTACAGCCACATGAAGATCGCCCGTTTTGAATAACGTTCGTACTTTCCACCTTCCTATTCTAAGTTCTTTCTTAATTCTGTTCTTGGAACCCCCTGAAGTAGTCCCCGCCCGGAGATCCGAATGAAGGGCTAGTTTATGTCCGGAATATTTTAACCAGCTGAAAGGCAGCAGTACTGGTTTTGGTACGCCCCGGAATATTTCCTGTACCCACCATATTTGGTCAGCTTTCCCCAATCCGTATCCAATTTATTATTGTTATTATTTTGACATTCACATCTTTTCGAGCCGTAGAAGCATCTTTGCATTGGCTTAGCAATCACGCGCTTTCTAAAACTTCATTGTTTCTCCTCATTTGTCCAGTATTTGTAAAAATACATATAAAAGGAGAAACAGTGAGAGTAGGTACCTAGGATTCTTAGAACTGCTCTTGAAGGTCGAAATCCGCGAATTATGGAAGTCGAGATTTAGAGGTATTTGTAGCGAGGAACACATAAACGGTGGTTCTGCGTCAGTGATGTCATATCTAGCATCATACTTCATTAATTGTGCTATATTCACCCTCTTGCTTTTTCCCTTGAATCATGCATTCAGTATCACATTTCCGTATTACAATCCCTCTTCAACCAATGTCTCAATCAGAGCTAAAACAGAGTCACTTTCGGTAACTCGGTGACACGGCCTGACTCGGACATAGGTGAACCAGAGACCCGGTCCTAAACTTTATCCGAACGACTAGGTTGGCCCGATATGGAAACAATAATGAACTGGGAATTTTCGACGTTGAATTTTTCGTGCTCGGGGGTAAACACTTCCGGTGTCGGTCATCCCTGGAAGAAACATACGCTAGGAACTAATTAAAAACTATATTTTCCCCTCTGGATCACCGGATCCCAAGCATAGATCCAGTTCAAAACTTGACCTGGATGAGCCAATAGACAGGGCGACCAGTTTCAGCTCTGGTCCCAATGAGCTTCTTCCTTTCGTTTCTATTGCATCTCTCTCGCGTACTTGCTTCAACGCTTCCTCATACGTATTTTCTGACCAGCTGTTTCTATTTCTCCTTCATGTCTACATTTCGAGGGATTTAACTTTTCTTTTATCATTTTTTCATAGAGTATACATCTACACTCCTAAAAATAGTGATCGAAGGAAAATTAGGGCTTCTTTTCCCACATATAACATAAACCAGTATTTTGAAGTTATGTATATGACCGCCCCATTGTTCTAGCGGTTAGCGTTGCTGACTACGGATTGAAGGGTACCGGCGCTACCAAGGACTTTTCCAAGACGTGTGGGTCTAGAACGGTGCCAATCCAGCATCGTGATGCAATTGGGGAGCTGCTGGGAATAAATGACAGTGGTGATCACAGTGAGAGCTTAGGGGCTGGTCCGTACCCGTCTGGTCAGTGTAGCAGCAGTAGATCATCATCTCCCTCTGGAGAGAGGCCTCATCCAGAAGTGGATCGAATATACCTATGATTTATTATATATACTATATTTCATATAAGGGGTTTCTACTATCGACACGGATTAATTAATATACAATAACCTCAAATATGGTGAAAAAATCGACATAAATATGAAATTCCTAATTGTTGTGTGTGTATGTTCATCCGGGAGCTTTTAATTCACGAACCACTTTGGCCTAGAACAGGGGTCTCCAAAGGTTTTAGCCTAAGAGCTACACTGACTCCTCCAGTAAGTCCCAAGGGCCAAGTTCTAACCTAACCTAACCTAACCTAACCCTATGTCAATGAAGTGTGTATAATTTCAAAATGCATAAACAGTACGACGTAGTAAAAGAGATAGTATGCGAAATTTTCAAGTGGAAAAGGCAGTGGAAAGTGATGTGTAGAGCGATTTGCAATTTTCAGGGTAGAAGTGGTCGAGTGCAAATAGTGAAGAAATACCGGTAAATGCGTTTTGAAGTCGTAGCGTCTTCAGTTTTGAGGTAAGGGTGAGTTAAAAAACAAATGTTGCAAGTTTCAACATTCTAGCATTAAATTATACCTGACACCCAGTTGTACTATCTGCACGCAAAATAAAATATGGCGGGCCGGATTGGTTGTTCTCGCGGGCCGTAGTTTGGAGTCCCCTGGCCTAGAATGGTGAAATTTGGCATGAAGATTAGTGCCCATGTCAAAATTTCGTAAAAAATCTAAAATTTACAAGTATCCCCTTATGTACCCCAATAACACCTTAATGAACATTCAACTCATTGTTAATAACAATGACATAAATAAATTGTTATCATTTTTAATTTCGAACATTAATGTGAATTACATAAATAGTTTATAACTTTTAAGTTCGAATTTGGATTATTGCAAACAAGAAATATTTCGATTTAATGTTTAAAAGCATAAAAAAGTAGAAGTAATAGTAGTTGTAGTTTGTGTTGTAGTAGCAGTTGTTGTTGTTGTTGTAGTAGTAGTAATTTGAATTTTATTTATGGTCTTTAGGCATCTAAGATTCAGGTCGGTGTACGGGAGGGGAAAGAATTCGGGAAAGTGTCGGCCAGGGCCCATGCTGAAGGTGCTATCCTGGCATTTGGCTGAGGAAAAACCTTGGATAAACGTCAGAATGTTCGTCTGCTAGGATAGAACCCACGACCTTCTAAATGCTACGTCAACGCTGTGCCACTACGCTACGGCGGATCGGTTAGTAGTAGTAGTAGTAGTAGTAGTAATAGGGCACCTTTGGTAGTAACTTTAACTTCGATCCGTCATTATTATATGAGTACATTGCTTATTAAAATCCACAAACATTCATGCCCGAGGCGGGATTCGAACCCGTGACCTTGGAGACACTGGAATAACACCCCAGAAATATTGTAATAGTAGTAGTAGTTGTAGTAACAATAACAGCAATTGTAGTTGTATTAAAAGTAGTAGTTGTATTAGATTAGTATCACAATTAATAGTATTAGTAGTAGTAGTAGTGATGGTAGTGTAACTGTCAATGTTGCCAACTATTACGAATTATCTTCTATATTATACATTTTCACATTCCTTGACGACTTCAAACTAAATTTGGCACATATATTCCTTAGGGTCCTGAAGGACTACAGTATTAAACGGTTGCCGCTATCCCCGAAAGAGGATGAAACGGAGTAGAATGGGGATGTAATTAAAAAACTGCATGAGCTAGAAACATGATATTTGGCACGAGAATTCGTTGTTTCAATACAGTACTAACGACTATTTTAATTTTTCGATACGATAACTCCCGGGGTGTAAGGGGCGAAAACCTCTTAAGGAGAGGAATATGAGAACTCGAAAACTGCTAAACTTAGAAACTTTAAATTTGGAAAGCGCGTTCCTTAGGACAAAGAACAAGTAATAACAATAATTAATGTCGCCTCCTACCCAGCGATGTATCCTCAATAACTCCCGAAATCTCCTATTATCAAAAATGTACTTCCCGTTGGTCTCGAAAGCTGCGATTTGCGTGGTCCGTTTGGAGTTTCGAAAAAAAAAGAATTAAACAATGCACATTTTCAGTTACCCAGTTAAGTAGGCTGCTCCAGTAGCAAACGTTAACCCCGGAAATCGGGAATGCACTTCGCGTTGTTCTAACGAAGCTGAAATTCGGAAAGAGAATTCCACGACGGGTCAAATATATTAACGAAAAGACATTAATAATTTATAATCGCATCTTTCTCATTACCTCAAAAACAGCACCAACCATCCAGAAACTGAAATAAAATTACAATCGGTATGTTGGTGAAGTATTATTTAGGTGTTGTAACGAACATATCCATTCTTCTTACGATAGCTAAGAAAATACCTGGCGTAGATAGTCTTAAAGAACAATTCGAAGTGAGTGAAATAGAGTCAAGCAAAGTAGTAGCAGCAATTTGAGTACAGAAGGAGTCTTACCTGTGTCTGATAGTTGTTCCACTTTAAATTTCTTCTGTGTCGGTGTAATAAGAACTCCAAAACTTAATTGTAATCCATGATTGAGCACTTGCACTAGAACTGAACACACAATCACTACCCAACCCCAACCACCTTCCGGGTAGTAGTGTCTCCACAAAGTAGCAATTTTCTTCGGGTCAATATTCCTTGGTAATTCTTCGTGTGAGGGAGTGGGATCATTGGGCGATTCCGGGCTTTGAGAAATGGTCGCTTGTCTTGGAATGAGAGTGTCATTGCGTGACAACTTAACTGTTGCTGTTCCTGCTCCAGACACCTGTTGATGCAGTTCGCGCTCTCTTTGACCTAGAATGACCTTGACCTCAGCTGGAAGTGGTTTCTCGTTCGCATTGGCATCCACCACCTGGTCTTTATTCAATGACGACCACGTCTTCCTCACCGAGTGCCCTTTGTCAGTTGTAGAGGACACTGTGGTACGAGAATTAGTGCAATTACACGTGTTCTTCTCAATGGAATCAAACGTCTTCACTCTATATTTTCCGTCCTTTTCAAGATGGACTACCGTAGATGTACGAACTGGCCATGATTTACTTCGGGTAAGCGATTCCATTCGGATAGGGAGTTTATATGGAACAGCTCTCTACTATCATTACATTCATTCCAAAGGACGTTGGAAATTATATTTCAACTAAATAAAACAAATAGGGTCCCGAACACAACTTTAAAATGAAACTTTCACCCTTTGGTGAAGATAAAGTCCCGTGTTTCCACGATGCCACATTTTAATGAATCTCGGCAGAATGTTCCAGAAAATTACAGTTTGTTTCTTTGAAAAAATCTAATTGGTAATAATTAAAATATAGCTCGACCCAAATTAAAGCAAAAATAAATAGAAAATTAAAGAAAACGTCTTGAATTCAAACAACAGGTACTTCTACATTAAGATATGAAATTGTGATATTTCTTTTCTGCAATACTTCAAAGATGAGAATATTAAAGTTTCATCAAAGTAATTGATTATAAGGCTTCACAAATAACTTTAATTTTCATTTTTACGATTCAACCTTTATGTTACAATTCTTGTCAATTTCTTTTGCAAAGTCTTTAGCAATGTGTAAAGTTATTCAACAACTTTACGTTTTACTGATACATTCATAAGCTGACCAACAAACTTCAAAAGCGCTGTAATTGATTGTAACTTCTTCGTGTTACTTCTTCTTTTACTTTTTCGAAAATCTGTATTTATATTTTAAGACTCAAGAGCCATCTCTTATCTTCATAATTAATCGGTGAAATAATTACCCAGTTTGATCTTCACTTCGCTGTTTCAACATAGCTGACGGAAATGACATTTCGCGTCCTAAAATTAGGAAGGAAAAAACAATCTTCATGATTTACTAGAAAGTTAGTCACACTCACGAAACACCAAATCGTTTAAAAATAAAATTGTTTTCTTAGATCATAAACACGGGAAGTCGAAATATTATAAGATTTACTTTCCAATTGATGACAAACGAAATAAAAGACAATCAAACACACACACATTCACTGCCTTCACGATACAAATTCGCCAACACTTGGCGAGGTACTGAGGTCTCTGAGACACCGTTATCCTACGTTTGATCACAAAACGACGCTTCCCTCGTGTTGCTATGCAACACCACTTCTTCCAGCCCCTTCAAAAGAGCGCAGTCGCGTGAGCGAGTGAATATAACACAGAAGCGAGAGTTGAAGAATTGTTTTAGAACTTTGAGCGATTCCAGCCACGTAATGTGATTGTCATAACTCTCCGTCGTTTGCAGCCTTTCTTCCGTATATCATGTACGTACGTGGGCATGAGTTGGTAACTAAACATCACACTACATCGGACACATGCAGAAGCACCGTTCAGAGGGACATTTGAAAGCTAATTTCTAACCTGCATAAATGAAATATATTCATTACTTGAAAGATTAACTACATCAATTGATTATTTTCGACAGCCTCAAACGTTTTGGAGGAAATATTTGAAATTCTTGACCGTCCATCCGTCTGTTAGAAACACTGTCAGGAAATTTAATAAGAGCAAGTAGACCCCAAAAAATGTGAGATCAGAGATCTTCCATTTACCCAGTTGTTTTTCAATTATGTGAAGCGATACTCTTTTTCTACTGTAATTTTGTAGTTTACGTACTTCTGTAAAATTTGACATTTCACATTTAGAATTTCACAGTTTTTTTTTCTCTCTCACTTTCTGTAATGTCATAATGATAAGCCATTCGCTGCTATAACGTTTCTTTACGGAATGGTTTTGCTACACGCACCATCACACAGGCAAAAGATGTTTGTTTATGGTTAGCAAAATGTTTGTCAGAACAGGACCCAAACAAAATTTTACTTTCTCTAAACAAAAGTATACTTAAACGAATTACAACGCGAGCACTGCAAAGAAGAATAACAAATCTGGGTAATTCTTGAACTCTTAAGTGTTTTGTTCAGTTTTTGTGTAGCTACTTATGTCAATTCGTATATAATATTAAAGTATTCGTATCACACTTCTTAAAAGGTTAGTACATAAAGTCTTTGACGTTTGATGTTATGGTTGAATTTTTTGTTGTGTAAGCCGAATAAATGTAATTTCGCCAAGTTCTAAAGACATTGTAAGCGTATAAAAGCAAGTCGTGTTCTAAGCGAGTATTTTCTTTTCTATTCTACTTGAGTTTATCCAGTTCCACAAGTAGTAAATAATAATGTTTGGTCCTAATGAAACGAATTATATTTTCAAAACTCGTTTACCTATCAAACTAATTGTTATACACAGTTACCTGGTTTCATTCATTTAATTGACATTCGTTTCGATTAGGCTGGGAATGTAAAAAATAGGCCAATTCTTAACACTTGTTTCAATGGGGTGTTTTTGAACCTACCCCAATACCTTTTGTAATAGATTTTTGTCTAGTGATTGCATTGATGTGAGGCATCAATATTAAGTAACAAATTGCCCTGTAATATTTTTTCCTGGTTATCATGTCTTGCGCCTACACTAAAAATCTTAGTAAACAAACCAGATTTTGAGTTTTTAAAGTATTCGTTACCCTGGTTATTTATTGATGTAGCATTCGACGAAACGCTTTAATGCGATATTGGCAATTGTTGTTAAATGTACTGTAGGCCTTACTAGTGCACCGTATGAGTGGTGGTGAATAAGGGAAGATAAAGGGTTTGTCCTCACTTTCTGTTGCCTCCCTCCCCCTAAGATCGCATCAACTAGAAGTCCGAAATAAATGAGGCATACACAGTAGGGTTCATTATGGTCTGAAGACTTTGACTTTAAAACCGACAGGTCCTTTCCATTTGCTTAGTTTTCTCCATTGCATCCTTCTAGTTTCAAATTATTTGTTTGTTCCCCCTCGGATCTCAGTAACTACCCACAGAGATGAGCAATACACAGTTCTATTCCTCATGGCCTGAAAGGGTGCGGGAAGCTATGACTTTGACTCCTAATTTTAGATAATTCTTAAAAGAACATTTGATTTTATACGGGGGCGCTTTCGATTTGTCTAAATGAAACCATTATTTAGCGTCTTGTAGAGTAATGTTATACTTCATTGCAATTATGATGTAAATTTTCAGCTCTAAAAGTTTTTAAATATGAGCAGCTCTTAATTTCAGCTAACAATGTTGTGGTCTATTAGCTAAGGGCCGACCCAGGGCCACCTGCGGGGTGGTCACGTACTCAAATGCTCTAGAACACTCCCCAACTTTAACACTTTTGCGGTCTAAAATCGATAGAAACCGTACAAACTCCTCTCATACACACTCCAAACTGAAAATCCTAGGCAATCCATACCGACCCGTGTTCAAGTCTTGCTCCGTACCATCACAGCTTTTTCTTCATTGGTGAAAATAAAATTCGTTTAAAAATACTTTTATCCGAAACAAATAAAACTTTATTTGGACTCTATTTCAAAATTTCTCTTCAACCAGAAACACACATTATGATTAGATCTCTGTGCAGTATCTGAATTAACGAATAAACAATTTGAAAGTATCTTTTTCAAGTGAGACAGTTTTTATAACTTCTTGTAAACCTTTTCACTTCGGATCAGTATTTGAACACTTTTGATACATTTTAAAACAAAATACAAATAAATGATTATTTTTAACTTAGGAAATCAATGAAAAAAGATGTGATGGCAAAGGGAACAGAAACGATATTGCCTAGCTGATGGCCAAGTTGCCATAACTTACTTAGAAACGAAGAACAGAAGAAGAAGTAGAATAGGGGTGTTCGGAAGTGCGAAGGCCATTCCAATCTCTTCGATTCCGGAATTCCGATTTTCCGCAATTTCGACTTTTCGGCATTCCGGATCGCCTTTTGAAGTTCTGATTTCCATTCTGGAATATTCCGGAATTCGCGACTCAGAGGCGTAGTCAATAACGGATCAGAAAGAGGACGGTGTCGCGTGTACCCCATAAGGAAAAATAGTTTAATTTTTATAGAATTATTTCAATATCTTTTCTCAAAGGAAGTTTCAATTTGTTTGCAGCCGATTTAAAAATACAAACTTTCAGGGATACCGGATTCATATTTCATGATAAAACTTCGCAATACACATGGATACACTTACACTTAAGAAATTCATTTAGCAGGAAAATATCGAACAGCTCCCTCGTCTATTCTTTAGACCTGAGCCTTCATCATGAAAATCCTTGATCCACCCATAAAAGTATAACATAAACTAACATAATTTTCAATTTTATTAATTTAATTAGATGAAAGAAACAATGTGATGTTACTGATCATTTTCTTGCATCATCATAAACCTAAACTTATATTTGGAATTTAAAATTCAATCTGTATCTTGGTTTGAAAGGCAATTAACTGGGATAAATCTTACCTAAAAGGCTGCCACCAAATTTTGGAAAAATTTCTACAAATACCAAATGTTAGAAAGAATATTGAATTTTTATACTTAATGATGAGACAATGTATTTAATTCCAAACTTAATGTATCCTATTGTGTTAGTCAATTTAAAATTTATGTTTAATGCTAACCCTATATCTTTTAAGTCTATTAAAATTCTTCCTCGTTATCTTAGTTAATATCAGAAAACAATTTAGCATTTAGGACCAGAGAGCTAAGTAAACTGTTTATATTATATTTGTAACATTCTATCTGAAATGACTGCCATCTATGATTGATACAAATACTACTAATCTAAAGAACATATAAAAATTAAAAATATTTTGACTACCACTAATCCAAAAAATTCATTTAGCATTCACATATGACTTCATCAACAGTATCAAAGATTGATGTAAATGTATTTAATGAGAATTGTTCAAAGTTGTTATACAGTAATACATTCTTCCCATTCCAATATGAACTTGAATTTTGATTGCCGAAGAACTATTCATCAACAAGATCAACAATTAAAAATGGTTTTGTTTATCTCGAAAACAAATGAATGCTCAATGATCAAATAATTTTTAAATGTTCAGAGCAGTAACCTGAAATTTCTTTGAACTAATGAAAACTAAAATTTAAGATAAAAAAATCTTCTACAAAGCTTCATACACTCAGAAAAATCAACAATTAGCCACTGAAAACTTTGATCGTTTATTAACAAATAGTATAGTAAAATTAGGCTTTGATCCGGACATTTTGAAAAACAAGTTAAAAATGTGTGAAGATATTCGGAATAATGTTCTAGTCAATATATTAAAAGTCCCAAAGATTCAGGTCTGGGAAAAGGACGCCATTTTGAAAACCTGAGGCAAACTGGGATATTTGCGTTTTGGGGTGTACCTTATGAAGTACCAGTCCGATAAAGTTATTCTTGTGTCAAATTAATGTTTTTAGGCCTTTTTACTTAATTAAAAGATTAACTTTCACATAATTTAGTGCTTTTAGCCACTTTAATTGAATTATGTGCGATGATAATGAGTTCAAAAACAAAATTAAACGGCTCACAGAAGTTTTAATAAAAATCCTTACAGTAGAATAATTAGAAGTAAATATATGGTTTGGAAATACTGGACGAAATGGTGTTTACTCAATCTGTATACTGATAATATCGGGTCACACTATGTGCGAAAAAAAAACATTAGTTGTTTTTTATTATAGGGATTAGAGCATTCAGAATTATTCATATACAATAATATTGTTGAAAATATTTTGCATGCCACACTTCAGCGTCTAGTGCTCATCGTCCATAAGAACAAGGAGGTCGGTGTATTCTCTTGACGGAATTCAATCCTCTTTCTGACACTTCCAGCGAGTTTAGCAATACCATCGTATCTGTGTCGCCTGGAGTTCTAACTACATTGATGCCAGCTTTCTCTAGATGTCTTGACAAAAGTGCAATGAAGCGTGTTTTATTCTTTGCGTTTGTCAGAAATGCTTCCTGTGATAAGGTTGATAGTGTAGCACATGTGATAACCGTCTCTGCCGCTGCTTCTTTTACACATCTGATGGCGTGTTTTTCGTTGGGGAGACGTAACCGTCGAACACCACCGGCATGTTTCAACCGTAGTGATTAGTTATGTATTTCACATACTGTAGGCATATTTGTTCAAAGTTTACTGTACGCACCCATACTACTGGATGCAGTAGGAATCCTCCATCAATTGTGAAAACATAATTTGGCTAAAGAGTGCTTTCGCAAGGTCCTATCTCCTGTAGAACTCTTATGAATGCTGATGTGTTTCCTTTGCGCATTACTTGACCATCAAAAAGTGCAGGTGGTCTAGCAGCCAGCTCGTACTTTAAATAGCCTGCTAACTCCTCTTCGCTGCGTACAACACACAGAAGTCGTTCGAAAAGCTGATTTGGATTTACTTCAACGAATGTGTCTTTTATCTTAATCCTTAAGGCTACACTTGCAAGTCACTGTACTTTATCTTTTCGTTTGTGATGAACGTCATTGTAGCACTGACCCGCAATTGACTTCATAGCGTGCAGCCCACAGTCATGAGCATCATAACAGTTGACGGTGTCATCAGCAACCAGTCCGGTAGATAATGAGACAAGGAGATCTGATTATCTTTCGAATGGACTATGAATTACGAACCAACCTACTAGCTTTCCGATGCCCTTTTTATCTCTAGCCTGTAGAGATTCGCGAAGTTCTACATGCTGCTCGGACGTTTCGGAATAAATGCCACTAAAATCTTCAATAGTCTCAATAATGTCCAATGATGTGTGATGGTGTAATGTTCATTACGCATACCCAACGAGTAATTACTCCTTCAGAAAGCCATGTGTTAGTCCTCCAACAGTTTTCATAGTTCGCATAATTACTTGCTCGATGGTCATGTCTGCCCATACTTTTGACCAAAATTTATCCGATCTTCTAATAGTGAAATAGCCTTGGGTTGCAAACCGTAGTGTCATGCATTCTTCTAATTTTATCATTTGCTGAATAAATCAGAGCAAACTTTTCGTAATTTAGGTGCCCAGTGGCGTGCAAATACGGAATCATACTTTTTACAGAGTAGAGGTGTTAGTTTCTAGTCCCCAGAGCGTTCTGCTGTAATAAAAAGACGCATAATGTTGACTATTTTGAAGTACTGCACCCACAATTTCGCAGTACGACTAGTTGAGGAAACTTCTTCCAGTTTTACTTGTAACAGCCTCGAAGCTTCAATCAAACATTCAGACGTGACAACCGTTTCCAGAGAAACTTTTCCTTCCAGTAGATCATTGAATACTGTCTTTATTTGTTTAGTGAGGTCGGAATCCTTCTTCAGATTTTCTAAGAGCAGAATTGTCAAGGACCTGTCATGATATGAACCACGGCATTCTTGGCGTAAATAGATTCCCAAAGTTCTAAACCACTGCCAGCCATAACTGTCCTAAGAGAGTCTATAAAAGATATCAGTAGGTGGAAACCACCTAGACGCAATACTACACATGATAGCAGACTGTCCTCTCCAGCTGCTGAAACTATATCCAATGTCTTTGCGTAAAGTGGTTGATCAAACGTTTCTACACACGATTGTTGATTTCTTCGCTTGCACTGATCCACGACAGAAAGAAGACAAGTGTAGATCATGGTAGTATTTGACAGTGCAAGATTGACGAATGGCAGGGGCAGGACAGCTGATGTCTCGGATTCTGATGGGTTCTGAACTGTCACGACGACCATGAATTCGCTCCATCCGAAAACTGGCGGATCTTGAAGCAGATAACCACACAAGGTATCGTTGAGACGGGCTTTTAGGGCAGTCGTAGGTTCCGGAAGAACTCCGCTTATGTCCTCCACCACGATGAAGGCAATTAGAGTCAGCATTCCTAGAGATGACAAATCAGGGCTAGTAAGAGAAGTTCGGAACAGGAGCGTTGACACTGACGGCTTCCGCTGACGTGATGCATAGAATGTACCATGTCCATCTAAAGTAACTGCACATAAGCCTCGTAGTTGACAGAAGGTTGAGCGTTTTGAGCTACCGAAGACTCAAAGTTGACTGCTTTGAGTAGGTCGCACACATCCTTAGTTTTGATAGCATGTCTAGCAATTGCCTTAATCCATATTTTCGATGCAGGTAGACACTTACGTCTGGTTGCAATGGTGGTAGAAAGGAACGCGGGTGGGCAGCTGCAACGATTGCGTGGGCAATAGAAACTACTTTGCTCTTGGTAGGTAGGTCTTCATGTTATGGCTTCCTTTTCTGAATTGGGATATTTATCATTTATTTCAGTGTATCAGGTATCAAGTCCTCACTTCAAGATAAAATTTGTCCTTGTGCTGGATAGATATTACCAGCGTAAACATGAGCTCGAATATCGTACCGTATGATATTCGCGCAGCTTTTACAATTCTCATCCTTTTTCTTCCGGATTGCTTTTCTTTTCGTTGTACCACTTTTCAGGCAGAATTTTATGCGCTGTTCCAGTGAAACAAAGAATATTGGTTTTCTTAACTTGCTCGGCAATTACGATTTAGTCACCAAAATGAGCCTGAAGCTTTCTTTTTAGAAGCTTTTCGCTGTAAAGTTCTTCGTCGGGACAAGTGGTTTTCATGAAATCGTTTAGGTTTCGAAACGTGTGTAAGCATTCGTCTCCATTCTCAATCAAATCTCAAAGTTTTTTCAAAGTTTGAAGTTTCTGTGCATTTTCAGGGCCCCCTGCCGCTGGACGAAGACACTTGTCCGAAGGTAGGGGGAGCCGTACCAGGACGCTTAAGTTCGAGTAGCACTGTCGATGGTACAGTGCTTGAGCAGTCACTAAACCAGTTTCGGTATTTATTCTCAGCAATATCGTTTGGTCCCAAGTTTTGGAGCGTTTCGATGCCAGAGGACACACTGAGTCAATCAGGCGAATCGTTGTGATGACACTGCAAGGTGACTGCCGGTCCGGGTGCTTATATTTGCTAGTAGTGTCAATCTCCTTTTCGCAAAATATGCACTGTTGTTTAAAAACTGAATTCATTGACATTGAATATATCAAGACGATTGCAGAATGGGATTAGCAACATGTTTCCCACACTGGATTCATATAATCGAAAAGTGAAGCAAAAATTACAGCGTTTGCAAGACTTAGGTGTCAAATTATAAGTGGTGAATTGGTTCACAGTAACGGACCTTCGTGATCATTAGATCTGAGGCGTCAGGATAACGTTGAGAAGAGTTAGGTTTCGAATCCCGTCTAAGGGATGTATATTCGTGGGATTTAGAAGCATTGCACTGATATAATCTGTAAGTTTGACGCTTAGACAAGAAACACATACAATTAAATAAGATCTGGGTGTTCCCGAGAGGTTAGCGCACTTACATTCCGTGCCGCTGGTCACGGATTCAATTCCAACTTGGGTCCATTGAAAGGAGTGGATCGGAACCTACATTATCATAAACCGTAGGTTCCATCCTTAGAAGCTCACCAGCTTGCGTAGGACGTTATCATACAAAAAGTAACTTCATATTTACCATTTGTATATAATAGAAATGAAAACTGTAATACGGAAAACAATATGATCGATTCAGCTTATATATGTTAACAGTTTAAAAATTCTGTTAAAAAAGGGTTTGCTTGTGTTCTAACGCTTCTGAAACATAGACTGCAGGAATATCCTGCAGCAGATGAAAACGAACAATAAAAGACAATTGTTGTCAAAGTCAATATAACCATATTTTCTCTCAAATTAAACCACATAACAAAACGAGAGAGTAGCTGGGGAAATCGGAATGGTTATGAAATGGGAATTAATCAAGTACCATACAAAGCGGACAAGAATGGGGAAAATGGAAAATAATATTTCATGAAGTTAAAAAGGTTTAGTCAATGAAAAATTTAACAATGTATAGAATAAAAGAGATGTGTATTTTATTTTTTTAAAAAGTTGTTTCTTGTAAACAAAAATAAATGCAAAACACAACTGCATTTTGAATACCTTCTTCCATAGAATTCAAGTAGGGGAATTATGAACGGAAAGAAACTGAAACGTAATCTTGAAATTCCCCTAATGAAATAAGGTTATAGAAATAAATAAACAATTGACGGAAAAAAGTGAATTCAAGCTGACAAGTAGCATTCAATAACAAACTTTTGTGTTAAGTTCTTCCCTCGTTCTCTACTAAATATAACAGTTAAGCTATTTATTAATGACCACCCTCTATCGATCGCTGCGTGTGAGTGTTGTACATATATTTTTCACAAACTGAAAACTAAATCTAAAATCAAGTGTACGCAAACAAGCAGAACTTCTATAACTTCCAAAATAATTCACTAGTCATAGAAAGGTGTATTTTGAAAGGAAGAAGATCAAGTAAGTAAAGAATATATTGCTACGTTGAAATTAAATCGAATTCCGTTAACAGGTCACTGAATATAACGCAGAATTAATTACCTTGGACGTTAGTCAGCACACAGTGGCTAATTAATTTTGCATGACAACCTCTGCCAAGTGCCAATTTATCTTTTTCACTGAAATAATAATTTCTTTTTAATAAGTTCACTTTCTTTAAAGTTTGAGAAATGAAAAGGTTATAAAGGATTTTCAGTTCACTTGCTAACTTAGTTTCCTCGGAGATCTCTGGGTTTCTCAGAACAATAAGAAGAAAATTCAATTGGTTTCTGCTATATACTCGGAAGATTCTTTCATCAATATTTCTCAGAAGGACATAATGGTTTTCTTATAACTTGTTTCTGTAAAATGTGTTATTTAAATTATCTTCGTACACCTGAAATTCATGTTTTCTAATACTTCACTCTTTATTTAGAGTTGAGGTGAAAGCAAGGATTTCCCTTATTTTTTAGAAGGTTTCACAATTCAAGCCAGTATATATTTCAGGAAGACCTCATCAGACGGTGGGGATGGAATTTGTGTACACACAGGTGATGCTTTAGATCTCTCAGGGGATATAAGAACACTATGTTCCAAAGGATATTTTTAACTTTTAAGTACGTTTTAAGGTTGCAATTTCGTGGTCTGAGAGTAGAGATGAGGTTAATACTCCCACTCACTTTGGAGGGGGGGGGGGGAGGAGACTTAAACACGGTTACGTGTTTGGATCGTGCAGCTATTATTTTATAATTTCACTTATGTGTTATTATTTCCTTTACGAAATTTAAAGTCCTGACGCCGATTAATACTTTATTAAATACGTAACTGGATTCTTGGCAAACTTAAATTTCATAACAATCTAAGTAATGGTTTTATTGTAGACAAAACCAAAGCGTCCCCGTATAAATTCAAATTATTTTATAACGTATCCAAAAGATGGAGTTAGAGTCGTAGGGACAAATTGGACTCTAAGCGAATGCCAAGGCCTTCCAGTTTCAGAGTCAAAGTCATAGATTTTCTCACCAGTGTCCATGCCTATTCCAACGGTTTATGGCTTATCTCTGTCGAACTTGGGGATACTGAAATCTCGTAGGAGCACACATGGAGGATGCTAAGCGATTGAAAAGGACCTGTCAGTTTTAAAGTCACATTTCTAGATTTCCTCACCGTTGTTGACCATGAATCCAACGGTGCATAGATCACCTCTGTCGGGTTTGTAGTTACTGAGATATAGGAAGAACATAAATGGAGAATACTAAGTGATTGAAAAGTACCTGCCGGCTTTGGAGTCACAATCATAGTTTTACTCATCGTTTCTGAACGTGACGAATCGAACGGTGTATAGATAATCTCTGTCGGACTTGTAGTTACTGAGATCTAATAGGAGCACAAATTGAGACTAAGTGACTAGAAAGGTCCTACCAGTTTTAGGGTTAAAGTTATGTTATTCGAGGGTTTCAGGTCATTACGAATCCAACGATGTATCATTCATCTCTGTGTGACTTGTAGCTACATATAAATGGAGGAGGGGTGACTAGGAGGGGTATAAATGGAGAATACTAAGCGATTGAAAAGGACCTGCCAGTTTTAGAGTCAAACTTATAATTTTCCCCACAGTTTTAGTGTATGATGAGTTCAACGGTGTATCATTCATCTTTGTGTGACATGTAGTTACGGAGATATAGGGGGAAAACATACAGATGGAGAATACTAAGCACTCGAAAAGGACCTGCCAACTTTAGAGTTTTCGTGATAGGGAATTCCACGGCTTGAGAGCATTGTGAATCCAACGGTGTGTGGCTCATTTCTGTCTGACTTGTAGTTACTGAGATCCAGGAGAGACACTAATGGAAAATACCAAGCAAATCAAAAGGAACCGACCATGGCGAATCAACGATGTATCATTCATTTCTGTGTGACTTGTAGTTACTGAGATACATGGGGGAAGGGGGTACAAACATACCTGTATAAATACAGAGGAAAAAATGAAGAGAGCTAAGTAAATGAAAAGAACCTGAAGTCATAAGTTTCCCCACCGTTTGAGGTCATGACGAATCCAGTAATGTATGCATCAACTCTCTATGGATCAACTCTGGAGTGGATGGACAGACAGACAAGAAAAACCTTTCTTGTTTACTGACGTTTATACGGGTGCGCTAATAAACGATTATAAAATGGGGATTTATTTTTGTTTGAAACAGTAATCGATATTGTATTGAAGAACATGTCACATGTCTTAGAGACTGTACGACTAGAGTCAGGCTAATAGAACAATTTTTAAGTCAATAGATACGCGGAAACAAACAACAGGAGTAAATTTCTAATATTTGCATAACGAACATAATTTTGTAGGAAGAATTATTTGGTAACTTCCCAGAAGTTACTAATTCCAGAAAAAGGAGTAAATATGTCTTGAAATCCTCTTCACAGCCCTTTTAGAAGTACGTAACTCAAGGTACTGACGCGATAAAGACCGGAACAGCGAAACCTAAATATCACTTTCTACCAAATATAGAACTAAATAATCCCATCTAGAGCGTAAACTTTAGGTTCATAACTTTTGTAAGAATAATACATCCAAATTGGTTCTAGTACAGTCTCCATCTGTCTGTACGTCTTTTCGTAGCTCACACTAGGACTTAAGGTTCATGTAAAGCAACGATCTCCAAGAAAAGAACTTTTAGGGAAGAAAGTTCATAAATACAAGAGTTCGATCAATACCGATTTTTTAATTTTCTTTTTGTTTATTGTTAAAAGAGCTTCATTGTTATAGGTTTGGATTTTGACAATAACAATCAAGCGACTTCAACAATGAAGAGGAACGAAAATAAAAGATCGGCATTTATCGAACTTATGAATTGGTTATGAACATTCTTCCCTAAAAGGTAGAACTTTGAATTTGCAGGAGCAGTATTGAAATTTCGTGCAACGATAAAAATATATTAGACATATACGGAGTTAGTGCGGCCATATTTTGTTGAAGATCGTTGCTTTACATTAACCTGAAACGAAAACAGGTTTCTTCCGATTTATTTTTAGAGGTCTCGGTTGGGTTTGTTGTTTTTCGTGTGGTAAAGCCACACAACCTACCCTTATGATATCTTTAAACGACACTCGATTTGTAACGTACAATATAGCCTAAGCAAAAGCAGTCAAAGAAACTGGTTTCAGATTTCGATTCAGTAACTTACCTTTCCTCTTCAGTCTAATCAGTGACCAGTTCTAATATTTTTCTACTCTATGCACTGGGTTTCTAACGTAGGGGAACCCGTGAAGCTAGAGAAAAATCATTTTAGATTTGAAATATGATAGCAATACGCCTTTCCTTGTGGGAGTATTGCACTATAGCCAGTGATTCTACCAGATCGACCCTATGGAGGAATCACTCCAAAATCCTCGAGCACACCCCCGAACTTGTAGGCTGATAATCCTGGCAGAGTCTCTGACTATACCATTTAACGCAGACTAGCACTTCAACGAAAGCAGATAGAGAGAAACTCACATCAGATTCCTGTTCAGTGAACTTGAGTTACTCACCCGCTCGTTTTTTCTAGCGACGCATCAATCGTTTTGTAGAGTGTTATAAAACTCAAAATAGACTTCTATGAAATAGTAGCTTAAGCTACTCAGATGTTTGCTGTTTTTCATGTCGGATTATCACTAAATACATTAAAAGAAGTAGTCCGTTTGAACTAATCTTCTCAACGAAATTAGATACCGACGAACTGAACTTACCATATCTAGCTGATCCCCATAACTTCTACAAGCCACTGAAATGTTTCGTGGTATGTATGGTAGGCTGTAGGAGAACATTGTTTGCAAAGTAACATGATATCTCTCTTTAATATAATTATCCCGTTTAATAATTTAGATTCATTGCGAATATATCTCAATCTGTGTGTGTGTGTATGTTTTTCAACTAAAGTCCGTAAAAAATTAATTCTTTACAGTTATTCTCAGTTCCTTAAAATTGCATAGAGTTATATGTCGTATTCTTCTGGGTGCCTTTACATATTCGCATTTTCTTTCGTCTATATAAAAATGGAAACATATTTCTTTCAAAAATATTAATTTAGACAAGTTAATCTTAATTTTAGAAGTTTAGAAATCAAACAAATTCTACACACTTGACAAATATTTTTAAATATATTCTACCTTTACATCGACTATAATACGTTATAATTTATAGTTGACGTCATTCAAAAACTAGTAAACATGCTCTTCCCTCGCCTTTTTGCTAACGTTTGCTCAATGTTGTACTAAAACTGTAAACTAATTGCAACATGTTCTCAATTGCAACACCAATTTTACAGAAATTTCTTCTTTTTTGTGTCTTTTATGCTTCTGTTCTTAAAGTTCTCTCTTCTCATTACAAGTAGAGCCGTTAGTGGATAATTTTTTGGAATGTTTTCTGTGATAGCTAACACGGGAATGAAGGAACTGGGAGGTGGAAATGGAGAACACAATTTATATCGTCGGGGAGGGTTCAGCGAACTGTTAGCGAAATGGGAAGTAATTTGTGCAAAATGAATACGGATTGCGAGAACTAAAGGCAAAATGTGTACGCGTGAAGAAAGTAGGCGAAAACAAGAGTAACGGTTGCTGTACTGGCCGTGTAGCGAAGTGGTCAGATGTGTGCTGGTCGTAGTATCCAGTGGACATCTAAGTGCCTTTCTATGTAATTTTGTGGAAATTATCTTTAACTATTTGTAGCGTTTTGTTAAAGCAGTAGATTTTGAGTTGCAACGATTCATTGTTTTGACGTCTGAACACTAATATAATTTTAAAATACAATATCAAGCATTACTGGACTTGTCTATAAATGTGAAGATTAGATAAATCAAGATGACTGAATATGTTCGTGTTAATACGTTAAGATTTAATTTTTGACCACTCATAAATCGTTCAAATACATTACAAGTTCATGAATGGCTTTTCAATGTATTTTAAATCACCCGAGATAAATTAATTGGTGTGGAATTAGATACAATAAAGAAATGCGTATTTGTGAGATTAAATTCACAACTTCTATGTGATATAATTATTCAGAATCGTCAGGACAAAGCCCCACTCATAGATGAAACAGGAACGTATCCGATATCAGTAGGTAAAGCTGATAATGTAGAAAGTACCTTTTAATTGTCAACTGTGCCATCTGAAATCCCTGAAGCTAGGATTCGCAATACCCTTGTTCCATATTTAGATATTAGAACTATCATACGGGAAAATTATCGTGCACCTCACCGTTATTTTGGTGTATTAAGATCCTGCCTAATTGTGAAAGCAAAGCTAATTAAAAAACAATTACCATCGATGATTAATATTGGATGATACATTATCCGAATTTCATTTGGAGGCATGCCACAAGTGTATTATTCTTGTTTTCAAGAATTTTGTAAATGGGCTACGTGTCCTAAAATATTAAACAAAAAAACAGCAAGGAACATATGCTTGTAAATCTATCTCACCAACAAACAAATCTCATCTGCTATCCGATTTTGAGAATAGTTCTAATCAGGAACTAATGACTCTAAGTTATTCTGAATTTCCATTTGTTACACAAAATCGATCTAACAAGATTTTAAATAATGATGAATTGTCCAATGATTTCACAGTAGTAGAGAAACTTAAGACGAGAGAAGAAATTAAAACTGTTAACACACCAAGTAAGCAAGATATGGTTGATGACAGATTACAAAATAAACAAGAACTCCCCCCTTCCTATATGTCTTGTACCACTGTACACGGGCATACAACAGAATCGATATATCAGAATAATGGGGCATCAAATGATTTATCATCAGAGGGTGATAGAATTCAAATCATTAACACTCACGTCTTGCAACTAACGACAGCCTAAGCGACATTCGGAACGATGAATCACAGTGTGATGATTCTATGATGTTTCACGTGCATGAAATTAATGAAAAGGATGAATTGTAGAAAACGTGTGAAATGTCTATATCATCAGTTGATGATGATAATTCTGGTCAAGACATAAATGTAAATCCTGATGCTCAGGATTTTAAAATACTAAACGACTTAAAACTTCAGGGTCCAGATATCGTCGTAGCTCAACAAATAGAGCGCTAACCTCTGGTGCTTGGGGTCGTCGGTTTAACCCTGATGGTGCCATGTGGGCTTTGTGGTGGACAAACACCTTGTAGTGTGTTTTCTCGGGGTTCTCCCGTTTCCTCTCACTTTCTTCATTCCACCAATCATCCATCTGGTCTGAGCCAAAATTTCCTAGAGCCTAAAAATTAAATTCAATTCCAGATATCGTCGAGAAGAGAGAGTAATGATGGTAGGTAAGAAATCAGATAAGCAACAGAAACACAATGTACAATCTAATGGTGTTGCAAACAGTTATTAGATACACCGAAGACTGATACGTCGAATAGTATACAAAGTATTGATTTTAATTCTAAAAGTACATAATTGGTATGTATTTCAACATCTAATCATTTATATTAATTCTGCTAGTATATTTAGTTAATGTACATGACATTAGTTGTGTTATTCTGTACAAAAGTACTTACGGTATCATACCTTAAATAGATACGAACCAACATTATAAAATTGGTTCAATTAACCTAGATAATCTCACATCTTGTTCGGAAAGTGAGGCTCTTATGCAGTTCACATGGGGAAATAATCATGATATTATTTCGTTTACAAAAATTTAAATTATTATCATTTGACATGTACAGTCACTTGCAATAATAAATGGAGGTTGGAATTATAAGAAATAGTAGCTTTTTCCTCCAAAATTGTTTCACTCTACGCCTAATGGTTGGCAACCAACATGACAGTACAAATATGCGCCAAAACATGGCATGCCTGGATATTCCTCAATGTGGAGGAATCGAGATAAGTCGTTCAGCATAATGTACAGAACCACAAGATAGATAGGCAGAAATTACATTCACGTTAAGTTCCAAGAGATAAGAATTAATGCAAAGAAATGGAAAATAGTATAACATCAGGCAGGATTCCAACAAAACTTGTCTTGTTTAAACACATACACACAAACATACACACACACAGAGAGAGAGAAGGAGAGAGAAAGCATGGAAGAAGTCAGGAAGGAAGCGAAAAAATAGGAGAAAACAAGAAAACAGGGAAAGAAAAATTGCGGAGGACATGGAAATAAATGCAATTTTAACGCTTTAGGATAAACAATCTGTTTTTCTCCCTTGCCCCCCTCTCTGTCTTGTGTGTTTCTTCCTTTATGGGATAAGCGTCTTTTAATAGCAATCGCGAACATCTGTTACAACGCTTAATTCCTTGAAGAAAATTGTTTGAAATTCAGGTTTGGAATCGAAACAAGAACCTTGAGAATGAGAGTCTGACAAGCTGACCACTTAGCTACATAGACCATAATACACGTGTTGTTAAATCAGCCATTAAACTCGATACTGTCAGCGAGTTACGCCGTATATCATCTGATTAATCTTACATAATTGTGTATACCTTCTGCTAACATGCGTATACCATTTACTTTCGTTTCGTTTATTTATTTCATAAATTTGCGTGTTCCGGTGAGATTACTACAGCCAAACACTTTTGATTCCACTTGATCGCAAAAAAATGGTGAGAAGAAGAAAAATGATATAACTACAGGATGTGGATCAGTATATCATTGCTATCTTTTCACTATATTAATACTTTTGTATAAATGTGCACAATGCATACAGTCAATTAGAGCTGATATTTTGTGTGCAGGTCTTGAGTAATATGAGATTTGACATATGTTTTCAAAAGCAAGGTAGGAGTTTGACATTTCGATATATGGAGTAAGTCCCAGCATACTATGCTGAATAGATTTATAAAGGTTGGAACGAGTCTATCTCCAAAAATGAAAAAAATATAAGAAAGTGTGGGAAATGATTCTGTGTTTTGTGATGCCCTTGCTCTTCTCGTGCTGCTGTCCAGTTGAGCCACAAAATGCTGTATTTGAATCATATCTAATGATTGACCACCTTTGAAATCATCGTTATCGAATTGGATTGCGAGTTTAAGAATCGAAATTAGTTTATCTCTCATAAATAAAGAATTTAATTGAATTAAATAACTGAATTGTAAAGTTAACAAATAATTTAATCAAAGAGTAATTGATTTGTAAATACGTGGTTACAGTTTCTGTCGGATTAGACAAGTGCGAAAATCGTAATTTGAATTTTGAACAGTATTTCAATTTTGTTTTCTTTTATTTACACGATTACGTCGGTGAATCGAGATTCCAAATTAAGTTGTCGAATTGTATATGATTATAATAAATTTATCGGAAATTTATTTTTGTTTGCTTCGTTGTTTACATTTTAAAATTTATGTTTATTCCAACTAGTACTACCCTAACATGTTCGCTCTAGTGCGGTTCGATCTGTCTGGACGCCGACGCTACTGACCCGAAGTCAATTAATTAGATTATTGCTTTTGATTTCAAACAAATGCTTTAATAGTTTGAAACTGATCAAACTAAAATCGTTGTTAGTTATGTAAGGTGAGAAGTATTACAGGAAATCCACACAACAGTCTTCAGTATTTGTAGTAGGTACTTATGAAATTGTTTAGTAAGAAAGCTTGAAAGAAATTGTATGAATTTTGAAATTCAGCGAAAAACGAATTAATCATTGTACTTCAAATAAGTTTAGAAATTTTGTTAATATTGAATTTTTCGTTATCGAGGTCGAAAGTTAGTTAATTTGAAAACGTGTTTGTATCGCGAAATCTTTGCGCATACTTTGTTTACGTGAAAGTCTGCCTGAGTTGGTAAGTTGTATAATTTTTTATGTATGTGTAGAAGTAGTTAGCACATGAATTGTATTATACATTTATTTATTGTTTATTTCGTCATGATTTATGGAAATATGGGGACGATGAAAATCAAAATAATGATTAAAACCGCTCTAATGTACCTTTAGATAGCACTGGTGTTTGAGATGAAATGCGGAATGTTGATGTAGGATTCGTACATAGTTCGGCGATCAACACTGATCCGTTCAGTTTGCAAAATTCTCTATTTGGAGAAATAAATATATCTGATATGTCTTTGACTGCTCCAATTAGTGAAAGGTTTTACCTTAATCATTGTCCTGAAATTAATTTGCATCAGGATCAGAATGTTAGTAGTTCCTCTCGTATGGCGCAATGTGGTTCGGGTTATCCGGGATTTCGACCCCAAGAATATTTGCGTTCGAGATATGCTAATATTGTGAATGATGCAAATCGAGATGATTTAATGCCCCGAGTGGATGAAATTCCTAGAGCTGTTTTTTACGTAAAAAATAGAATATTACATTCTACTCTTAACGGGAAATAAACAATGTCATTGTAAAGTAGCTACTAACTCTCATTATAATTATTTATGTATAGTAAATTCGAAGACGCGAAAAAGCTTAAGCAAACTTAAACATGGGCATATATGCAAAATTATGTACCCGAATTCATTTAACCTTTGGATGCATGTGTAAGGTTAAATAATATTACAAGGTAAACTTTCTTTAAAACAAACGTCATTATAACGAAATTTTCGTTAGGAAGAACAATTTGGAGATCCCCGTCCAATTCCTGTTCTCCAATACAATGTTCATTACATCGAATTTTTCTTTATAACGAAGTTAAATTGCCGGTCCTGTAGAATTCGTTACAACGGAATTTTACCTGGATTGTATTACAATTAAAATTGCATTAAACTTACCAACCAACTTTATTTCTTAATTCTTCTTAACTCCATATGTCAGTACCAGAAAGCGTTTGGTGTTATGAATGAGAACGTTTATTTTGTTCTTTTAGAACCCCAAATATACATATGTGGGATCAAATTGACTCGCTTTTAATTCCAGATTTTATGTGTTATGTTCAATTTTCTTGACTTAAATATACTCTTGGAAACTACTGCGTGGCAACTGCGAACATGCATTTCACAATCAGTACATTTCAATTTTTGTTTGCACATGCAGTTGATAGTCTGTTTCGGTAGTTGACAAATAATGGCTACAAATACTACTTTGACAGAAAATGAGATAATTGATTTTATAGGAGGACAGTAAATCGTCAGATGAGATTGATGAAGAAATACAAGCATTAGATCAGAAATTAATTGAATGTTAAGTAGTGAGGAAATTGTAAATAATCAAGATAAAGTTGTTGGTGATGTACAGAAAATATTACAAGAAACGGGACTCAATGGCATTCGTCCTAGTGCGCCGCATACGTAAGCATAACTTATAAGAACAACATCGGGGCCAAAGAAAGTTATTTTAACTATAACACCCAAAAGTGCATTTGACGTATTAATCCATCCTGATGTGTTAGACGAAATAATTTTCTGTAAATTTTAAGTTTGGTTAATTATGTATGAGAAATTGAAAGAACTATGCAAAGAAGAATTAAGGATATCCTTGTTTGTTTCCCCAAAAATATTATTTATAGATATTTTATAAAATTAATTTATTATACTCTTAAATATAAAATAGTATATCTTGAAGTTATTTACTGCGTCATTGTAGATTAGGAAATAGAAAGAGATATGAATCCTAGGGTTAATAATAACAAGAGAAATATACATAAACACAGACAAGTGAGTATCAAAGTTCACCCGAACTGTATGCAACCAGTCAAACTTTATTATGTTGCTCGTTGCATACCATCCAGTAAAACATGTACATTTTATTTCATTAGAACCATAGTAACCTTCTGATTTTCAACCTGTCGCGATTATATGAGCAAAATGACACGATTCACAAACATCCATGGTTCAGGTCGTATTCGAACCCACGATCTTGCAGACGCTGGCCTAACTCTTCAGACCAGACGACAAGCTTGGTCAGGCATATCGCTCTGTTAATGATTTATATAATTTTCAAGCTCGTTAGTCCGCTTTGCTAACAGAATGGAAACTTTTAACATGCAATGTAAAAGTTGGAAAGACGCTATTAATAAATGTTACTCCGCTTTATTGATAAACATATCGCTAAAATTGGGTATTGTCGCCTCCTATTTGTAATGAGTGATGCATTTAACGGCATTTAAAAGTTGAACGTTTTCTTTTTAATGGCTTCATGTTAACTGAAATTGTAACGTTCAACTGATGTTACGCTTCAAATTAAGTTGTTTGAGGATCGAGATGAAGGTTAGTTTGCAAATGTACGGGTCTATGTGCAATTGAAGGAAGAAACAGAAGAAGAAGTAGTTGATTTATTTTTAGTGCATTCAAGATCTTGAAGGTGGACCAAGAAACGTATCAAACATGACTAACGAACTTATAGGAATTTACTGCAGCACATACGAATCAATTAAGTGGCTAGATCCGGGACTCCGTCCTTCCTCTCCTTCCCGAAATACTGACGAAAGTTAGATTACATTATCGTTCATTGCATTTAATCCAATATTCAGACATACATTTACACTATGTTCCAAATTAAAACACACACAAATATTTCTCGAGATTCCTGACATGAAAATAAAAATAGTATCAACAAATGCTAGTTTCAGTTGTATATAATGTCGAATGTGTGGAAAAACGAAATTTAAAGCTCGATTTTTTCAATACCATTAACAGGAAAATTGAGGTTGACCTTCTAAAGGTTTCAACCAGTTCTATTAAAACGTACTTATTCACAAATGGTGCAATGTGTGCGCAAGAGAAATAGGATATTGGAAGACATTTTCTGGCGTAAAAATTGGTCGAAATAAAGAAGAATAAAACAACCTGCCGTACTAATACAGATTAAAAACGTAATTACTGTTATCTTACCGAGTACAGTCTCTTTCACTGATAATAAATACACAACAGTTTTGTTGAATGTATGTGTTTTACTTCTGGTGCTATGCAACCAAGATTTTTTTTAAAAAAATAATTGCTTCAGAAAGGAAATCAGTTTGAGATATCGACTTACCGCAAAACGAATTATTTGCTGTAAGATAGTTCCATTCAAGCTTATTTTGACCCACTTTTACTTCACAGAATTTTTGGGAATCTTCCAATTCCTTTGGGGGAATCTCTTGTGTACCTATCGCATAGTTGTGGAATATGCATTTTTTTGATAGAGCTGATTTAAATTCGTTGACGGTACTATGCCACTTCAGTTCTACTTTTGAAGGAATTCGAAGTACCAAGCTCTAAAGTTATATTTTTCACACTTGCGGAAGCCTATAGAGCGGAGAGCAAGCACTCGTGCACCATCCTTGATGGTCTACAAGTTTTATTATTTTCATGTCAGGAATCTTGTTAGGTGGTGTTGTTCGTGTTATTTGCAACACCATGTATACGTACAGTACATACATTTCGTAGTAGGATTTGCTCATTAATTTTGTCTAAAGAATTTATATAAATCTTATACCAAATAAATTGAATAAATTATAAATACAATTTATGTAGGTACAATGTGTATATGTACTCTGAACTTACAATCTTCACGTGTAATTCCGACTTCTACTATTTACAGCAAACCTTTTAAAAATTTGTTTTCTAACTTCGCATTGTTCCTCTGTCTATCTATATCAGCCCAGGGATGGGGAGCATAAGTGGAGTTTTGAATGTTTCTATAGACTTTTACGAAAAAACATTTAGAGTTGAGGGTGTTCTCAAAAATTTGGGAGGATGACACCCCTCCTCATCAGGGATCTGGCAGAAACATTGCTTAAGCTAGTGTCTTACATAAAGAAGCCAGGTGGAAACAGATTTCAAATTTGGGTTCAGAGACTTCGATTAATACTATTTTGAGTCTCGTGATTTCAAAACTGGTAAATCATTTCTATTTCTTCAACTTTCTCCATGTTAAGAAGTCATGCTAGATTTTATATACGGACCTTGTCATTGCGTCTGCCTTAAGTTTATACTATATACATATTTTCGCTTGTTTTTAATTTTGTTATGGAGAAAATCTCGTTTTGGAAATGGTTTTGAAGTTTATTTTAATTCTTATGACATATTAGTTACTTGCTTTTGTATTTTGAGGACTTACAGTTAGTCTTTCAGGTTGCCATACTCCACTTCTAGTAATGTATTCGTCAAGGGCCAGAAACCACCTACGCAGTTTCCTACACCCCAAAAACTTTAAAAATTTTATATTACAAACGTTAATTGAATCGAATGGTAAATGTTTGCTTTCTTTCTCACTTATCATACCTAAATTGCCTACTTAATTGTGACAGAAGTTCAATTTCAGCAA
Source organism: Lepisma saccharinum (assembly GCA_022664845.1). NCBI lineage: Eukaryota > Metazoa > Arthropoda > Insecta > Zygentoma > Lepismatidae > Lepisma > Lepisma saccharinum. The sequence goes on along the minus strand of JAGDQP010007687.1, from coordinate 6,632 downwards.
ATGTAATCCACACACAAAAACCAAAGCAGAATATAAAATCTAGGAAGCTTGCAACAAAATAAAGCTGCAGTTACTAGTTGATATTTTTCCATCTTACACAGATACTATACGATAACAAATAACTCCTATAACGTTAATGTTTGCACTCCCCTAATCATCGAAACTATCTTTCAAACGTCCAACACAGATCTTATGTTAACAGAACACGAAAACACAACTTTTATTTCAGTTGAGTTCCGTCCATAGATGAAACTGAGAGACAACGAGAACAAATTCCCCTATGTTGTATATTATGCATTGTAATTACGTTTTGCATGTTACGCTTACGTTTGCGTAGTGGAGTAACGAATCACGATATCAGAACGCAGTAAATCTGTAATGAATGAAAGCTATTGAACAGAATGTTCTATGTACTACAGCACACACTTTTCTTGTATTCGTTTTGAGTTGCGAGTTCTTTCACAAAGAGAGTCAAGGGAATCTATTCTTTGTGATAGAACGATCTTTTTTGTTTAGTAATTATAAGTTCAGTTATACAAGCAAATTTTAATATTGATTTATCAGATCGCATTCATACTTAAGAGTGTTATAAATCACTTTGAATGTTGATAAGCTGTCTTATGCAATTGACCGATGCTCGGTCAGTGCAATGGAATTGTTCAGTTGTATTTTACATTCTCTTTTAGTGTGTGCATAATCACCTGTTTCACAATCTGATTTCGACTCAAAACTTAATGAAAATCAGGTATCGAGAAGTTGAATATGAAACATCATTGTTGTCCTGAACCTCTGTTGTTCGAACATTCCTTCTTCCTCTCAATCTTTCTTCCGCTTCTATATCACCACTCATTACTCCTTCTCCCCAACGTATTGCTTAACATACAAGGGACAGTCTTTGTATTATAATGTTTATTCCAGGCATCCGATGTATATGAGATAGTCTGTTATGAAAAAAAGAAGGGTGAGTCATAAAAGTATTGGACATTATTACTCCTCTCCTCCAAGCATTTAAGCCACTCCACCTCCCTCCGCATATGTTTTCGAGTTTTTATTTTTTTCAAGAAAATGTGCAATATTCTAAAATTCTATATAAAAATCATTCATAGATCCTGAATATATATTGTTCAAATAAAAGAAGGCTGAAAGTTAAGAAATTTAAAATTACGAGAATTGGAAAGACATGCGGATTGGAGCCAAATGATTGGTCGTATCAGAAAATTGACAAACAAAATTGTTTCAAATTATGTGTTCTTTATTTTATGTTTTATGCACTTCTTTGTATCTGGCAGCATTTTTACGTAAATGTCGAAAACTGTTCAAAACGTAGAATGGACGCCATTTTCCAATATGGCGGCCGGTGGCTCGAAGGTCAGAGTATAGATTTATAGTTTATTAAATTAGGGGGAACCATGAACGGGAACCAAGGATTGTTTTTGGTTGAATTAATTCCTGCAAAAAACATATTTCGACTCGACTACATAGGCATGTATGAGGGACATTCCACTGAAACTGGTGGTACATCTTGACTAAGTTGAAACAGTACCTTATGCCCTCTCAACATTAAATATCTTGTAACATTTGACATTTTAAGAACCTTGTTGTCTCAATTTTAATATTGTAAGAAAATTTATTAAAGTTCTGAGAATTTCGTTTTAAAATAAATTCAAAATATTGTTGTCCTAACATAAGAAAAGTTCTACTTTACCACGATCTTAATAAAATGTCAATTATTGCATTTACATTATTAATTCTTGTTGCGACTAGGACTGTCATATGTCACGGGTAGCATTTGCTATGAATTAAATAAATACAACAAAATCATCCTGCCTTAGGTACGGTACGGAGATAACAAAAACAAAAGAAGGGCCAAATATTTAAAGAAATATAAGCTAAAAATATTGTGCGACTTGCAGAATAAAACACGAGAAGACAAAACAGTAATTTAAAAGTAGTAATTAAATATAGCATAAGCTTCAGAGCTATACTGATTTATAGTCCGATTTTTTTCTCATTAATACCTAAATATCAACGGTCTCATTTCTTTTATAGAAAGATTATATGTCACACATACTTTATGACTGATTGGGGAGAGCACAAAAGGTTCTTTTAGTTTCACCAGGTGCATTCAGCGCCTAAATATAGGTCCTAACCAAAATACCTTTCTCACGCAAAAGAGCGTTCGCCAACGGAGATCGTATCTCAAATACCGATGAACTTAGAGCACTGTACCAGCATTGTTCATTTTAGCCTTCTGACATGCTATCAAAATGAAGAGTTCTAAGATTTACCTCATTATAAGTGCCCAGTTTTTCTCCACCCAACGCCCAATGGGTATAAACTGGATTTAAAATTTCCTCTTGTTTCGTACTATCGTAACCTTCGAGGTTTGCAACACTGAGTCTCAAGCGTAACCTTGTCTATCTACTTTCACATATTTATCAAATTATGGAGTAAAATATATGTCTTCCCATTTAAGCATTTGAAAGTTTATGTTGGATTGACAGCACTGGTAATAAAGTTACTATAAATTATCCTCCGTCGTATGTTCCACTCTGGTATGTACTTGTATTTATTCCGCTTAAAATAATATTTGAACAAAAACACCAGAGGTGCAAAATGTTCAGCCAAGTTCTTCAGCCCTAAAAAGTGGTGAAATGAGGGATGGATGAGCCAAGTTCCTAGGCGACAGCATGTAAGAGGAACACTGGAAGTTGGAGCGAGGTTGCAAGCTTCATGATGTTCGATCCTTAGGGTTGGTGGTGGTGGGCATGGTTAGTTTAAGGCTACCACCAGCCTTATGGCTTGAAGATCATGAACCTTGAAACTTCGCGTCAGCTTCAAGTGATCCTCTTACACCCTGTCGCCTAGGAACTTGGCTCATCCATCCTACATATCACCACTTTCTAGAGCTGAAGAACTTGGTTGAACTTTTTGCACCTCTGGTGTTTTTATTCACACTTCCCAGCTTTTTGTGCGTGATCTTTCTTATATATAAAGAAAAGAAAATAGCGTTACCGTACTTTCAAATTTGCTTGCCGTTAGCTAACACCTACACACAATCTAAGCACTGCGAAAACAGTAAATGTCCGAACTGCATATTCCAATATTGCCCGATATGCTGACATTCCAGAGTCCATTGGATGAATCTCACGCCACGCAATATCCTAGTCGTGTTATTAACCTTCCAATAAGTGCACGAATTGATACTGACGATGAATCATGCCCTTTGGGCACCATATTCGACCATGCAGGTACCCCCCTACGGGATCTATTTAAATTTATCATTTTGAATGTTTTCAGTTTTTTCCTTATAGCGTGAAAATTATTGCACCTAACTTAAAGATTCAAAACGTATTCTACGCGCAGAGCTCGTAGCAATAAATTGATGCATGGTTTGTACCACTGTGTTCACAAATGCAGGATAAATTAACGCATAAATTTGAAAAGTACGAAAATTTCCCTATATATTGTTTTACGTGCTAAAGATCCATAGTTTATCATATGTTACATGTATAAATTACGAACAGAAGCATCTGGATACTTACCAAAGGTGTAAATCCAAATTAGCATATGGAAAAGCTGTTCCGTGTATCTAACTTGATTGTTTACAGTTTCTTGTATCTTCTGAAGCAGTCTACGACGCACAAGTGGACATCACAAGATGTACATTTTACGCTAGTTCTTCGTTTCCTGCAGAAACGACACTTCAGATACTTTTGTTTTGAAAAGCCAGGCCAATGCACATTGTCATCCCCGACAGCCTGCTAATAGTTGTTGTTGCAGATGGTGAAATGAGACCGCGCATTCTTCGGCGAATACCAGTGACATCCTGCGCTTCCAACACTGTTTCTGTAAGCTATTCTCGAAATTCCTTGTGTGTGATATTTCCTCTTACTTCCTTACTTACTCATGCTGCTTGCTTTCCCAAATATGGTACAATGTTGTATGTGTATGCACTGTTATCAGTAATTTTGTAAAGTTTGATTCTGAATTGTTTTCAGTTTTGGGGGATGTATTGTTTGAATATCACCCTCCCCTTGAAAGCCACAATCACTTCATCAATCGCTAAGTTTCTGTTGCAGTTGCAATACACCTTGAAATTTTCATTGAACGTGTCCATCACCTCTCTCAATTTCCACAGCCGGTCGTAATCGTCAACATTAATGGGCGGAGTTTCATTGTTTGCAAGATGCAATTACTTCAAACTATGAGAAAATCTTTTCCTGCTCAGTACTTTTCCATACACTGGAGTATAAATATGTCTTTTGTGGACCAATATAATCTTTTAGTGTACCCATCAGTAACTGTAATGTTACGAAAATTTTCAATTCCTCTAACGTAATATCAGGTGGCTCAGAAGACGGACCCGGTTGTATTTTGTTCTTTTTGCTGTTGGTAATACCTGTTAGTTTTGCGAACCAACAAGTCCCACATTTGTTCGTCATTTGTTCGTTAACTTCACTTAATGGTTTAAAAACGGCAAGATGTTTTCACTAACATCACCATCACTCTCGAGAGATCGAGTGCATTTGGTTATACAATTGTGGCCTTCATATTTATGTGTTTACCTTAATTATAACCTACGTTAAAATCAGACACACACAAAACACTATGCTTTAGGCGAGATTTGAACCCATGATCTTGTAGTTGATGGACAAGCGCACGCACTAGACCACTCGCCTAACTCGATCGGCAAACCAGTGATCCAGGGTACGAACTTACAGAACGTACGAACGTATAGAATCTGCTGATTCTAAAAGTGGTAGGTCCTTTGAATGTCGATAGCCTTCTATATTTAAAGAATTCTGCTAGATTATATAAACGGACATACAGATGACAATAAAAAATTCAGCAAACAATATTCCGGTTCCATCAGTTTCCCAGCATGAATGTCGGAATGCATTTTTAAATTTCCCGGGTTGGCGGGCAATTCTTTTCTGGAGAAAACGTTTTTGTTTCGACGGCGCTGTATTCCAAAATCAGATGTTTGGTCAATGGTCATATTTACTGCCGTTTGAGCACAGTAGGATATAACTCAAATACGCTTCAAGCTACGAATATGAATGTTTGCACACCTTCACATATTTGCCATATCTCGTTAGCTTCGAAAGCTCATATTCCTATCTTTGACATCTTTTTTCTTACGGGGTCTTGAAATATCCGATTTCGCCATAAACTCTTGTTCCCGTATAACATGCTTCGGGCAGTGAAGACGTTTTGAGACGCACGGAACTTGGCTGCATGCACTGCCGTGCATGTTGATTAATTTTCTGTACATTTTTGTTTATTTTTTATTTAGGGATTTCACTTATAAAATCTCATCCTATACATTAATTGGAAAGATTAATTGTGTGGTCCATTTTCGAAAACGCCCTAGTCCACAAAAAATGTAAAATTAAGGTATTTCAGTGATTGACAACATTTCAATATTTTATAACATATTAGTAAGGTCTTATGATTCCAAAACGCCTGCAAAATCATTTATTTATTATAAGAAAGTAAAGAACAGAAACAAAAAGTAACAGTGAACTTTGTATATATTTTATCTTTCCCGATCTTTTTGGAGAAATGAAAAATTTTGGAACATAAAACCTCTACAACTATTTCTAAGATATTCATGCCAGGAGAATTTCCATAGTTTTAAAAAAAAAGAAGTGTATTACATGTGACTTAGACGATTTCCTAACATTGGTGGCGCTTGGACAAGGACAGTTTTCTAAATGGACTATACATTTGTTCCATAACAGTTCAATCCAGTTTTGTCCCGCGTTTCAATCAGGGATGCACTCGTAAATGTTCCAGTACCGGAACGTTTCAACTTGTACCATATGTCCTACCAATAACTGTGAAGTAAGGAATAGGCATAAAAATTGTTAATATTGACAAAATTATGGAATACATTATCAATTAAATTTGAAGAGCTTAACATTTGGAAACTGAATAAGAAACATTTAATAGAATAAATGTCATCGTACAAAAACTTTTATTTTACTTTACTGAAACGTGCAACCTTGATATAACCACATGTTAATGTGTTACAAAAACTTAGCAAGAGGATTAAAACCCTCCAAATTGGTTGGTTTTGCTTGTCTTGTTCTGGTGTCATCTGCAGTTCGGTGTTTTCGCAGCCACGTTTTCACATATGGATATGGATCCCAGTCTCTCCAGCTTCGGCTGCGCAATTTCACAGTCCTTAAATTTGATACATGTGGGACTGTCAGTCTCGTACTGGTGAGGTTAGATTCAGTCATTTTTTTTGTAAAATGTGCCATTTCCCCCAAAACGTTGTACCGGAATAGCGTTCCGGTAACAGTACACCCCTAGTTTTAATGATACTTCCAGTCCAGTTGAGACACCACGGTCCAGAAAGATTCCTTTCCAATTGAAACACCTCGACCTGACATGGTTTGAAACTATCAAGCAACAAGAGAATATATCTGCCAACGTCTAACCATAGTAGCAACCCTCCGCGTTCTATTGTGAGTCACGATGATTGACACTGACAGTCAAATGTAAAACGTAATAATGTGCTGGAAATAATAGACACTTACCTGGTATTATATCCCTAAGAATACACTCCATAAAATATCGTAATGATTCTCTTACTTGTAGTTATTACTTCGTAAGGTAGC
>JAGDQP010007686.1:49864-65200 GCA_022664845.1 Lepisma saccharinum | reverse complement strand
TATATATATATATATAAAATCAATAGAATGACAGAATTTCTGATAACATTGTTCCAGATCACTTTCCAGAATTATAAGGTTATTTTATGTTATGATAAAGTGCAATCTGTGATTCTGTGTTCATATATGGTGTACTCTGCATATTCATGTATATCCCGTATAGCATGTTGTGCTGTAGTTATATACTATATTGCAACATTATAGTACACTGGTACATTCAAGTAAGTATGCTATACTGGTGAAGAGCAATTGAAGGGTTGGATGAAGGAATCAGACAGCTTATTTTTTTACAAAATTTTCATTTTGAGAGATAAAAAACAAATTTCTATAACATCAAAATAGAGCTGCATGGTTGTTGCACCCAATCCTTCAACTATACTTTTAGCAATTATTTTTCTGATTTGCTCTGGAACCAAGGCTGATATGTTTCTCATATACTATCATCTCCTGTCACATTCTTGCGACGATTATATCCATTTTTGAGCGAAATTTGCGAAAGAGATTGATCAATACAAGGGATCCTAACTTTCAGTCAGATATGGAAGAAGTAATCGACGTCTGACAAGGTATCGAAACAGGTAGTCCCAAATAATACTTACAATGAGAAGTTCGTTACTTGTGTTTGCACGACTAGCGTGTAGCTATCCTTTGTGAAATCATCAAGACCACTTATCATCATGTCCAAGAAACAACCTAAATGCGTAGATCCTTTCCACCTGTCGACCAAAGAGAATCATAACTCCACAAAAACATAATTCATAATTAAGGCGCACATCTAAATACGATATGTACGATAAACTTTCTACACGATCAACATGTCCAGTAGCAAAAAATCAAGAAGCTCTAACTCAAAGGAAATTCCATTCCAACAGCCCTGTGAATCAGAATGTGGACATTCTACGGATTTTGTCGATTATTTTCAACTTCAAGGTGCAGCCTCGTCTACTACAGTATACCTATTTCTTCTAACCATTTATGACACCAGGGCCCTATTTCATGAAGGAACTCTGCAAATCTTCACTCTCTACTTTGCACTTTACAAATATTGCAGAGTGAAGACTAATCCTGTTTCATGTAGGTCGAGAGGAAGCTTAGCAGAATCTGTTTTATCATAGTACTATGCAACTCTGCACTTTCCATGTTACACCCTGTATTCGTTGATTTCGTTTCATGTAAGCAAATTTTGAAAAGTGAAGAGTAGTGGTTTGAAGAGCGAAGAATGTAGAAACTCTGCACGATTTTATATGTTTCTGTTTCATGTAGGTTTATATACTACAAATATGCAACGTGTACCCTTCTTCAACTCTGCATTTTATTTTGCAAACTGTGAAGAAGGGTATTTGTAAATAACTACTAGTGAACTATGGACGTTATTCCAGTTATAATATTACTATAATTATTTTATATGCTTCGGAGAAATTTGTTGGGTTTGATTGGCGATGATTCCAGTGATGAAAAACAGTAAACGTTGGACAGTTTGAAAACCAGTGTCCGATTTGTACAATTTCCAGAGTGGGGGAAATTTTTCCCAGAACTTAGAACATCGTATTTTATTATCGTCCATATCCCAGCTTGGGGAACATTTAGTAAAACAGAGCAAGGGAAGATTTTCGCAAAGAGGGGGAAATCCCAACCATCCCCCACTTCAAATAGAACACTGGTGAGAACAGTAAGAGAGAATTTTGAAAACTTCAGTAAATTCGGTGTTACCGCCAGACTCCCCCCTGTGGTGGTGTCACCCCCGAAAATCTCGAAAAACACCACCAACTTTTATTTTTGCTGTGCAAAATCGATAGAAACCTTGCAAAACTCTACATACACCGTCAATTTTGACTGTACACCCCCCTTAACTGAAAATCCTGGGTGAATTCCTTTTCAAAGAAACCTTTCTTCTACCATATTCTCAATTTGAATATACCCTTTCTTGTATTACTGCCCGAATAAGAAAACCTACAGAATGAAGCATGGCATTATCCTCAAAACAAAGGGTGCTATCGACATTGCATTGATTAGGAAATGGAGCACAAATACATGGAATGGGCTATGTGAAGTTTGTAAAGGACAAATTGTTCTGCATCTGGAAAAGTCTCACGTTGGAAACTAATGTTTTATGCTATCTGTGTTCCAGTATTTGGCTTGAGTATAGTATGCACCTTGTATTTCAATTGGCGAGGTTCAATAATGTTGGGCTGCAGGCACTTCTATAAACACCTAGTGACGACCATTAATCTAAAAAGCGTTAAGAGAATCTACATATTATTACTTTCTTAAATACTAATTCTAGTTAATGAAGAGGCAGAAACATGGCACCATGCAGAGGATTACTAATTGTGACTGTTTGTGTTATGAATGACACGTATTCTGCCACAAAACACGGACAGTATCTCGAGAGAGCCATAGCGTGCAAAGAGGGGTTAGTTAAAGTAAGAATATTTTTTTTTCTTCACTATAGGCATTCTTCTAAAATGAGAGAAAAGAGACTAATCTCTGTCTTACTGACCGTAAGACATTTCTATAACTGCCGCAAGGAAGGGGTAACAATTGCAATGACTGCAGAAGACGTAAAAATTAAATACATATAACATCTTGACGATCGGCTTCATTGTAATCACTTCACGGCTTGTTTAGTTTAAACATTTTAAAATAACTTGTTGGACCTGGAAACATAAGATGAGGGTTAAACGAAACGAAAGTGGGATGTACGTGCCCTTGTTAGCGATAACTATTGCTGTGAAGTGAGAACTACATTCTTGCGGCTTGGGGTGAAGAGTGCGTGACAGTAATGTGAATCTCGATAATAAAAATCCAACCCAACTTCAACTAACCCCTCTTGGCTCGATATCGCTCTCTCGAGATGTTGGCCGTGTTTTGTGGCAGAATACGTGTCATTTATAACACAAAGTGTCACAATTAGTTTTCCTTCGCATGGCTCCATGTTTCTGCCTCTGAATCAACTAAAGTGAGTATTCGACAAACTAATAACAAGATGTGGATTTTCTTAAGGCTTTTTTTTGGATTACTGGTTGTCACTAGGTGTTTATAGAAGTGCATGTAACCAGAAATAATAAAAAAAGCTAATAAGAATTGAAATGAGTTTTGACTATACCAATATAAACTCCATGTTCGAGTGACCGCCAACTACGAAACTGTAGCCCAACATTTTTGATTATGTAAAAGGAACCTCACCAATTGAACTGCAAGATGTGTACTCTACTCAAGTCAAGTAATGAAACACTGATAACATACAACATTACTTACCAACATGCGACTTTTCCAGACGCTGAACAATTTGTTTCTTACAAACTTCCAATCTCGTTTGCTAGGCCAACTGATTTTGTCCTTCCTTGCACCTTCTGCCGTGCGTCTACGTTTTCCTCGTTTATTATTCTTGAGGAGAAAGGTGCAAACAGTTTATTCCTTTGTTTTATGATTATCTGTAGAACTGCGCATTTCTTAGGTTTTGTTTCAACTTTCTTTGAGGTCCCTTTGGGATATTCCAAGCTTCAACCTTGTTTACATTCTGCACGTTGCAAGAGATATCCTTGAAGAGTTTGATTTGCAGAGCTAATGAAAAATATGAAGAAACGCGTTTCCTCTTCACTTTGCATTTTTTGGAGAGTGAAGGGAGAAAGTGCAGAGTACGCGAGATGGAATGTCTCATAAACTTTTAGGCTCTACAGTCTTCAATTTTCACTCTTCAAGATTACTTTGCATATGTTTGTTCATAAAACAGATAACCCAAGGAAAAGTGCAAAACGAGGAGTGAAGACTTGCAGAGTTCTTTCATGAAATAGGCCCCTTATCTCAAATGTCCCAACTATTTCCTCAGAAAAAATTCAAATATCACTCTTAAGATAATATATACAGAATATTCACCGAACTATAATTTTATTTCAATTACTAACTTCAACTCTCCCAAGAACTATCGAAAACAAATTTCACTTTCTCGTATTTGGATATTACCACTTTCCCAAAATAACAGAGCAAGCCACTTCGACAACCTCAATATCTGCGAGAGTCCCCAATGATTTCAGTGTTAACAAGAATATCGAGACGCCGAAACAGATCAAGATATAATAACTAAGGATATAATATCAATAAATGTGTTCGTTTTAGAACCAAAACAGGAAAGCCATCTATTCCTTAGGGTTTTGTTACAACTCTCCTACAGGCGATTAACAAAAACTTCCGAACGCCACATACATTAACAATAAGGTATAAGATTCAGGAGCACCACGCTGCATTAGCCTCCCGTTGCGAAGTTTGTCAACCATATAACACACACTATTCAAAATTCTGTCTTAATGACCACAAATGAAGTTATCGTGCCTGGGTCTCACAAAACCACAGTTTACACCACAGTAAAACTCTTTACTTCATTCTCATCAGTTTTATCTTTTACAATATCGTTCGTCTCATTACTTGTGAGAAATCTTTTGAATTAATTTAATAAGATCCAAAGAAACCTTCCAAGTCGATTTCAAAACCACCTACTTTACACCGTGCGTGCACTTCCATCATACCAAACTTATTTATATCGACTAAATACAACAATTCCACACACAACTTTCCTTTTCTTTACATCTCAGTTTCAGCTTCTCATTGTTTTATGTACAAGACTTAACAAATATTCAGCTTTCACCCATTGCACCTATATTAGATCCTAGGTAAGAAGACATATCACCTATCTTATTTGTATCAGAGTATTGTAAGATCTAATTACCTTAAATTCTCATACACAACACATTGCATTTCTTCAATCCTATACCTAAAATCAAGGTTCCAAGGTAAACCTATGATACCCATGGTAATAATGCTAATTGGTGATAAAACGAAAATATTTTGTCAACTCTTAGTTGCTGCTTTACAATATTTTACTAGGGAGTAAACTACACCTATTAGAAATAATGTATGCATAGTAATTCGTTTCCTAATGCAGCATCCTTTCATGTGTTTATTACAAACTTATAACGTATCGTATTTAAAAATAGTGTAATGGTATAAACTTATAACGTATAGTATTTAAAAATATTGTAATGGTATTTTAGTAATATACTGCAACTAAGTATTGTAAAATCTGATCTTATATTCACGGCCTCCTTGATGTTATACTTTTAGAAAATCTTTCATGCGTATTTAAACATTAACTGTCTGTTTATTTTAATTTTAAACATTATATGGATGTTTTTTTTTATTGTCAATGCACGTTAAATTAGTAACTTTAGATTTTGAGATAAGCAAATATCATTGTGCATAATGTTTTATGATTTTATCCACTTGGTAGAATAATCTGCTTTCAAAATCTATGTTTGTCCCAACAACGAGTCCTCAAAAACCCCAATGGAACACTAGCTATATGAGAAACTCGAACTGCTGTCAAGTAATATACAAGACAAAGACTTTCGCATTCCTGTAGACTGACTACCACCACCTGCGGGAGTTTTGGGAACGGATGTTTGCCAAAATTTTGATATATTTTAAACTTAGTGTGTACAAAATTCAAGAAACTTGTGTCATTCAATACTGTTAAATAGTAAAATCTCATTGAAGTTCCTAAGGTCTCATCGAAGTCACCGATTAACTCACGTGTCATTGTTATAAAACCATAAGAGAACGGGATACAGTACGGTTTGCTGTCTAATACTTATTAGTAACTTTCTCGCATTCTCTGTTAGTGTAAGTGAATTTCAATATTTATATTGAATTGAAATTAACATTCTAAAGGAGCTTCTGAACTGCAAATAATGGGAACCATAGTTTTTAATAGAGCCCGAATCATTCTTTTGTATGTAGTCCCATTTTACTAGAACAAGTGACACACAAAAGAGCGAGTATAATAACATTTCAGTCAAGCCTTATCCTTTTAATATTTATTTGTTTAGATACACTTACATGCTGCTATATAAGAGTACTACGAACAATTTCGGAAATTATTAAATATTTCTCAAAACGCTGCTTTGTATTAGTATTAGCAAAAAATACTATTCAGGAATTGTGTTTGCTGCGCTAAGTAACACATTACCGAATGTTATTTTAAATTTCAACTGAATATAATATGTAACAGAATTATCTATGATCTAGAGATAAATCTAGCCTTTCTGCTACGCACAGAACAACTATGCATACTTTCTCTTCAGTTAGAAAGAGCATAATTTAAAACAGAAACTAGATAGTTTCATCTGTATAATGGAGTTATAACGTAGCACATTTTAAAGTACGTTTTCAATAGTGGAATTACCAGTTTACTGAAAAACTGCATACAATTAAACATATAAGAAAAATCTCTAAACAAGAAAATATAGGGATTATTGGCATAACGTCATGAATCGAAATCAAATTCGTCTTTCTCGCATGCAGAAATATTTTAACTAAAATAAGCATAGCTTATCTTCCTTATAGTCTTTGATAGATTTTTCTAGAAATACGTTACTGCACAGCTTATGTAAACAAGTAACTAGAATAGCTTTCTCTGTAAATTTGGTAGGTTACACCTGCTCAGAAAGTTAATGAAATCTTTCTTAATAAGTTGTACGATCTTTCGACAATTTTGCGATTTTTACAGTCACAGTGACAATATATACTAGAGTGTTTTGTAACGAAATTTTTATTTCAAAATAAGCTAAAAAAGAAGAGTCAGAAACATCCTTTAGTAATATTGGAGGTATTGATTCATCATGTTGGTGTGAATTTTCTGTATACGCTTGAGAGATAACATGACAAAGGGTAAGACTTGAACAGTACAATGTAATGTTCAACCTTGGCTAACTTTTAAAAATAATTTAGAATAGCATCTGCTGTCCAATGAATAATCTATCGCAAGTTGCTGAGCTACTGCAATTTAAGTAAACACATTACACAAATTTACCTAGGTAGAGAACTATATATGTAAACATCTTAATATTAACATTCAATTTTGATAATATCTTGTTTGTGTATTCCTTTTTAAGTGTATTATCTCGTCATGTTAATTACTGTGTATGTGCTCATTATAATATGGGTTTTTCATTATATTGTACTTTTTATAGTCTTCATAGCTTACGTAAATTTTTGTACTAATTGTTTTTTATGCTTTACATCTACATGGTCCAAGTATTAATTCATAATAACTAGTTCCATTCTGGACATTATATGTTTTTATATATATAAGTATAACAGAAGTACACTACTGAATGCTTCTATGTAATGTTTTGGTCCTATGCACCAACATATAAATTTCATAAATTTTTAAGGTCTTTAGGCAACTATGACTCTGGCCATATACCTTTTATGTATGATATTGACATCGGTTGGTTCTATGAGCTGCCCTTCAGGTCGAAACACGCCCACTATAATAAATATGACTAGTCTAGTCTATATACTATAAACATAACATTATATCCTTGATAGTAATACAAGTTATGTGTTGAACAACGCAGAAGTGTATAATATCAGCTGATTGTTATAGTTTGTTATTGTTTAACCTGCAAATCCTTCATTACAGATTAGAACAAACCTGGATTTTGGTTAAAGGTTTGGATTTCTGACACATCCTATTCTTTATTACCAAAAGGATGCAGTTTACTTCAAACTATTCTTTTTAGAGTAAGTCAACCGAAAAACAAAAAATGCTAAAAGATCGACAAAGTTAAATTAATATAGCCAAACTAAGAAGATGTGTCCCATAAAAGAATTTCAAGAGTAAGAGAATACAAAGTAAAGTGTCATGAGGGTCACTTGGAATATGAAATTTTCAAATAAAGTAAATAATATATTACAATTAATTGAATTTTTCACTTTATATTCTGTGCGAGTTTCAATAAGCTAATACAATTTGCTATTGAAGTCTTTCTGTGTGTCATTTTCATCTTTCTAACTCTCATTGTAACTTCAGACCAGGATTTTCAAATGTGTCAGATTCAACACGGTATTTGTTGAGTTTCACGAACATTTGTTAATAATTTAACAAGTCGTTAGTTATCAAATCTAATGTATTTCAAAACTCTTAAGAGATTACTTAACGATTCGTCAATTCTTAACAATTTTTAACGAAGATTCGTGAAAAGCACCTCTTGTATTTTTACCATAAATCGGATTATGAAAAATAAGTTGTTGCATAAAATAATATTTTGTGTATTTAAAAGCAATACAAATTTTGAATATTAAGGTTTCGGAACTAATAATGATCTTAAATGTCATTGAAAATGATTTAGAAACAAAATGTGTTGAGTTACACTTACAGATATGCATTTTATTGCATCTGAGTAAGCTTTGAATTGCATGATTGTTTCGCAGAATAGGTTATCATTAAGAATAATTATACCGTTAAAATAAATTATTGTATAATTAATTTTAAGGCTTTGATACACTACTTTACCTCCGATATGTTCGTATTGAATTGCTTTATTGATTTTAGAAATAAACACAGAACAGAAGTATTAGCTAACATTGTTAGTTTGAAAAAACATTAGCGCATAAGACAAGGTAATATTGTATTGTATTCGGCATTATTTTCACACTTTCAGCTTCATTTTTGAAACTAGATTATAATATATTTATGTATATTTTATATCAATTAATTACGGAAGTTAATAGCGAGGCGATGATTTATCAAGGGATAGAATAAAGATTGAATTCAGATTAATGTTGTTCTTCACACATTTTAATATCAGGGACATGCATTTGAAGCCAACTCTTATACTTTACAAGATGCGTGTAGACGGTAGGATAGTCAGGTTCTCCACAGCCCCTTCCCCATGAAATTATACCTAGAAAGAGATCGAATATATTAAATTGAAATGTTTATTCCGAATTACTAAATACAAGTTATTTATTATTGTAAATAATTGAGAATTTATTTTAGAATCTGATTCTTGACATATAAGTTGATTTCGTTTCCCGTTTATTCAGAAACGCTCTTTTACATGCTTTGGTTATTGCCGATAATTTATTTAGAACCTATGTGAACGACACAAATTATTTTAGAATTTATCACAAACAATCCAGGCTTAATCTTTTGTCAACAATTTAGCATCCTTTAATCAGAAAAAAAACTACTAATTTACTCGTACTTTATAGTGATTATTTTCTGAACTATTAAGGAAAGACAATAACACAGGGAAAATAGCAAAATAGCACGACAATAACACAGGCTAAAATATCTTACCTTTTTTTGGTAACATGGATAACAATAACGGGTTTTTCCCTAAATTTGGGGTGCTGTTTTCAAATATGAGTTAGAAAATCACCCACTAAGTAATATTGATTTGTTATGATAACTTTTACTTTTTCTCTTTCCATATTTATACGCTGTAAAGGAGTGCGTTCAAGTATAATAGTTTTATAGTTGATCATAGCTATAAATATGTATACCTTCAGGTATGTCTTACAACACTACAATTTGAAGCAATATCTTTTATAGTTCCGTAATTACAATTTGTGTATATTACGTCTTATTTCAGACAGAATATTTGGCGATCTGTAAACCTTTTTGATACAAAGCTTCTTTCAATATGTCGAAGCGGACGGTAGTGCACCAATGACGTATGTTTAGTATATTATTCAGTAAATACAACTGTGTCGTACTGCCAATTGTCAAAAGTATTGTATTTTTTTTTTCTAGGTACGTCCATTTGTATCTCTAGCTGAACCTACACCGCAGCCTAATACATGTTAAGAGAAAATAACAAAAAATGGTACGTTGTGGAAACTTTTTTCATACATATCCGAATTAAGCGTCAAAGATACAGTAAGAAACGTCTACTTTCATCCATGTCAGAGAACCCTTGTTGACCTGTGTAATTAGAACAACACAAATTCTTGAATTAGAACAACATACATTAATATCACAGGGTTAAAATTCTTGATTAACTTTAAAGGTTAATTTCTCGTACACTTGAAGTAGCCCAACATTTGATCCCTTCTTTCTGATCCAGTATTTTGTTCATAATATTTCGTAATAAACTCACAAGTGGTTATTGCATATTTTTCTTATTTAACATGAACATTAGTAACAGATACTATGACCGAAATACCGACAAAGCTAAAATAAATTGGTTTTCTATTAAAAACGTGAAAGAAAATGTAGAGGAGGAAGATGAATATATACTCTCCAATATAAGAAAATATATTACGACAAATCTTAAGCCAATGTACAGTTGGCAAGAAAATGTGAAATCTTGGAAAGAATGTGGTTTTAAAATTACGAGTAAACACGGATATATTGTTTTTTGTGTACTATCCCACTTAACGTACCTTTTTGGAAGTGATCGGGATATTGCAGCTGACGTCATAGTTTGCATTGTTGCTTAATTTTTCCGAGAGATGGCTCCACGTATGTTGAATGTTTTATATATTTTTATTTTTTTATTAGTACTATAGTCTATTCTTAACATAATCTATCTTTCCCTTCTTCTATGTATGTAGTCATGACATATCGTGCAAGTTCCAGCAATAATCCTAATGAGTTCGATGACATACATTTTCAGTGATCCGAATTTTACACAGCTGACGTTAGTTGAAATAGCACCTGAGTCGTTCTCCGCCACTTTATTTTGTAGTCTATATCTTAATTATCTGGTGACATCCATAGTTTCTGGTGAAATCCTGGAGCTGTTTTGGGTCCTTTTATCTAGTTCGCCAAGAGTAGTGAAGATATTTTTTGATACTATGACGATTATGGGCAAAGCCCGTTTACTCCCCAACTCTTGGATGTCGAAGAAAGATTGGTAAGGTTGCCATAATATTAAGTAAGCTTTCAGTAGTGTAGAAAATTGGTGCTGCTAATTGCTACTACAGAATGAAAATGATTAAACCATCTTAAAAGAATTAAATATCAATTGAAATTTGCAATCCATTTGCACTTGCTTAAGTTTCCAAAATTTATTACAACATGATTTTGTGACTTAAAATACGATTTTCCGAAAAAGGTAAATTTTGACTCATTCTATACAAGAATAATAAAGGTACACATGTGTACATATGTATATGTGAATTCTAGTATCGGGAGGAGAGATTTTGGATTTGCGTCGTAAGTATGTAACTATATGTTAGTGTGAAAATATGACGTTCTCTTTGTGATATGCCTTCTCTTTACTATAATGCAGACCTAATTTTACTTTTAACGACTAATTCGCACAGGGAGAAGAAATACCAGTGGAATTAAATAATACAGTTTTATGTTCAATATTTGCGTTTAATAGTGCGTGTAGTGCCATTATAGCGGTTTCAGCACACCGTCAAAATGGTCAGAAATCATTTACGATTTTTTTTTCTCGTACCACGAAAGGCTCAAAGGTACCCTTGTCCAGTCAATGACCACCCGCAATGAATAAACGTTTTTAAGTAATCTTATATATATATATATATATATCAGGTTACCATAGATATATATATCAGGTTACCAGCACTCTACAAAATATAATATATTTTGCCATTATCTATGGAAATTACCTTTTTCTGTTCATTTCCGGTCCAACCAAAACTCTGAAGTGAACTGATCATTGAATGATCACCGCCCACTTCACCCTGTTCTTAATCATCTTTCAACCACATGTTTTGTATTATTCAGATCGCGTCAATTCCGACACCGTGACTATTTGATTATAGGATACAGCATTCGTAACGCCTGACTGGTATGAACGACTCAGGAAAGTGTCTACTCCAATACTACATAATGTTGGTTCAGGGACAATAATATCATAGCCCAGAGCATGTGTAAATAATGTGTATTTTATATTATAGCCTATAACCGCTTTTATTTTGATTTAACATTATAGTGTTGCATTCATAAGCATCTATAGGTCATTCATTGCTATGTCGCGTTGCACTTGAAACCACTCGAGATTGTGTAGACTTCAAATATCGAACATTCTCTTAAAATATAGACTTATCAAATCTCATCAAGATCGGACACCAAATAAAGTCGCTAGGAGCGTTTAAGTGGACCATCTGTACTAGAGCAATATTACCATATACAACCCACTTCAACCCACCACCCACTTCACCCGTATATATTCCGTGCAGTGCAACAAAGTAAGGATTTTCATATGCTTATGATTTGTTCATTATAATGTTAAATCAAAATAAAAGCGGTCCTGGGGTATGATATAAGGTATACATTCCCTAGCAGTTCCCAGTGCTGTATAGCATAGCAATGAATTAACTGTAGCTTGTTATGAATGCCGATAAATTTTAATTTCCCGTAAAGTGGTCTACAAAAAAGTACAAATATATATATATATATATATATATATAATCATTGGCTCTGCGAACAAAGGTTAGTGCGAAAGGAACTTCAGTTTTGATACATGTTTATTAGCATTCAACAGGTACCAACTGCACTCTTCGTGTGGAACCGACCCATATTCAAGTTCTACTGTGGTATTGTGATACAACAAAGGTTAGTGCGAACGGAAGATCAGTTTTGATACGTGTGTACTAGCATTCAACAGCCACCAACTGCACTCTTCGTGTGGAACGGAGCAACAATCATTTGTCATTGTGTGACAATAAAAGTTAATGCGACCAGAATATCAGATTTGAAACGTGAATACTACCATAACTCCTACATTCAACAGCAACCAACTGCTCTTCTTGAGTGTAACAGTCCCATATTCAATCTCTACTGTGATAATGTGTTACAAAAATGCTTAGTGGGAACACGACTTCAGTTTCATACAGTATATAGTTTATCTCCCTTTTCTTTAATATATCTATGACAACGCCCTAGCCGAGTTGGTCTACCGGTTCCTGTAAGATCACCGAAGTCAAGCAGCTCTGGGTCTGGTCAGTGCTTGGACGAATGACTGTTGCAGTGCTCCAGATGGTGTTGCCTGTGCGGCGTCCACCCAGCGTCGTGAGGCCAATTGGGGAGGTATCTGAATAAAGAGGTAGTGATCACAGTTGAGAGCTTCGGCTCTCCTCTCCCAACGCGTCTGGTCAGCGTGGGAGCAGTAGACCACCTCCTCCCTCACGATGCTGGGTCAACACCGACATTTTTGAGCCCCCACCGGGAATCGAACCCGGGACTACTGTCACTGAAGTCGAGCGTGCTACCTACTAAGCTACGCAGGAGTTCTCTCTCTCTCTTTATATATATATATACAGTCAATGCATAGAGTGTAAACTAACGCACTGTCTCTGTTCTGAAATGAATTAAATGCGCTGCGGCGGACTAGAAGAATGTCGCAGTTTGAGCAACAGGCAAATATCAAGTTCTGCCAAAAACTATGCAAATCCGTAACAGAAACGTTGCAGATGATCAGGCAAGAGTATGGTAAGAACGCCCTGGGGGGCTGAAGTGTTGTGTTTAAGTGGCACGAACGTTTTGCGGAGGGGAGGAACAGTTTAGAGGATGATGAACGTAATGGTCGACAAACAACAGTCCGAACTGAACGCAAGATAGAAGAGGTTTGAAATGATGGTGCGCTCTAACCATTCCCAGTCAGTAGACGACTTCGCAGCAGCAGTACGGATCATCCATGTACGTGTCAAAAAATTCTGACGAATGACTTGAACATGTCACGTGTCACCCACCACAGTGTTCCACGCATTCTGACACAAAACCAACGTGAAGAGCGGATGACCATTTGCGGTGACCTGATCAGTAGTACTGACGCTGATGGAACGTTCCTGAACCGGATATTAACAGATGAAACATGGTGTTTACTGTACGATCCACAACTAACGAGACAAGCAGCCACCTGGAAATCGCCATCACTTCCATAACGCAAAAACCCAAGACAAGACAGGTCACAAGGGAAAGTGATGCTTGAACTGTTTTTCGGCTCGCAGGTAATTGTCCACATGGAATTTATCCCACAAAGAGCAACTGTCAACAAGACTCGCTACAAGGAGATCCTTCGCCGCCTACATGAGTCTTATTATGTAGAGTAGTAATATGAATTAGGCCGGTTGTAATAGAATCGCATAATAAACATATAGGATGAGGCGTCGTACAAGAAGCGTAACCAAGTGTGTACAGAAGTGAGATTGGGTATGGTACAAAGGATGCATATCAGGAGCATAGCCAACTGTACATGCAAGGATGACACCAGAAGCGTAGCCAGCTATGTGTATCAAGGAGTATTCCAGAAGCGAAGCCAACTGAAAACGGTAGAAGGAGAAGGAATAACCACCCAGGAGCGAGTGATACTCTGTTGGCTTAGCTATGGCGTTTTGTAGGTTCCTTTCAGGTGAGGTCCTCCAAGTCCGTCCTTCGGCTATTCCAACTCCATCTTCATGTCGATATCAACCCCATATGTTGTATCCATGTGGAGTTCTTATTGTCGTCTGCTAATGTAATGTGTCGCTTACTGTTTGTTATCATTACATCACATATTGCACATGTTTATTTACTATAAGCAATACTACTATATTTACATTTCAAATGTGTACGTGCGAGTAAACACACGAAACATTACAATATATCTTAAGAGCTCATTATAAAGTGATGGAGTGGCGCAGTGCTGACAATCAACATTCGAATCTCCGGGATCCGACACAATTTGGATGGGAGAAGTGCGAAAACCAGTATTCTCCTACGATGAGTTCCAGGCCATTTGCACCAGAATGGTTATTGTATCTAGTACGATGTGGTTGTGAGAAACGTTGGTGTGCTATAAATTGCAAGTGCCAAGGTGCACAAAAATACGTATGTGTGGTGGCGATGAAGAGATCTGAGATAATAATGATCTTACAGACAATGAAAAAGATCCTTTGGACTTGGAGCTATGAAACTTTCTCTATACGAGATAATTACATATTAATGAAAAGTTATGTCACATACATCATACACCCACATTATATATACGAGGGTCATTGCAAAAGTAATGGCAACTATTTTTGTATTCGAAAATGGTAACGAATAAAACAATTCTGAAATATGCAAATGGAAGGTTAGTTTATATGTAAACATTACATGTAGGGAGATGGAGGAACACACACACACCACCATAAAGATATAGCACAAGAAAAAAGACGAAAAATTGTTCTCGCCTCAAACGTGTTTTACTGTCAATTGCGGCGTCTTCCACAGCGGAGGCAGTGTGTGATGGATTCTTTGGGAGACTACTTCGAGGGCCTCAAAGATGTCACCGGCACGTGTTCCTGCCCTGTACTATTGTGTACTGTTGCAATTGACAGTAAAGCACCTTTGAAACGACACATTTTTTTCGTCTTTTTTCTCGTGCTATATCTTTATGGCGGTGTGTGTGTTGCTCAATCTCCCTACATGTAAAGTTTGCATATGAACTAATCTTCTATTTGCATATTTCAGATTTTTTATTCGTCACCATTTTCGAAAAAAAAATAGTTGCCATGACTTCTGCAATGACCCTATATATATATATATATATATAT
>JAGDQP010007686.1:23656-49764 GCA_022664845.1 Lepisma saccharinum | reverse complement strand
TATATATATATATATATATATATATATATCATATTCAGCCGTTTTCTATCCACTGCTGGATGAGGGCCTACCCCTTTTCTTTTCACATATCTCCGTCTCCTGATATCCTCATCCATGTAGCTCCTGAAAAACGCTTGATTTCATCTACCCATCTTACATTTGGACGTCGTCTCGGTCGTTTCCTTTCTCTAGGAATCCACTGTAGTACATTTGTCGTCCAAATTCAATCTGTTCGTCTAGCTATGTGACCGGCCCATCTCCACTTCATCTTCTTCGCAGTCTTGATTACATCCTCTACCTTTATTTGTGCGCGAATCCATTCATTTCTCTTCCTGTCCCTCCTGGTTATTCGTAGCATGCACCGCTCCATTGATATTTGTGTGACTCTCAATATTTGAGTCGTTTGTGCATTCAATGTCCAAGTTTCGCAGCCTTACATCATTACAGGTAAGACACATTGATTATAAACTTTACGCTTCAGACACATTGGAAGTTTGCTTTTGAAAATGAAGTGTAATCTTCCAAAAGAACTCCACGCCATTTTACATCTTCGATTTATTTCATCAGTCAACTTGGCATTCGATGTTTTAAGCTGGCCTAGGTAAACATACTCATCAACTATGCCTATTGTCTCTCCGTTAATCTTCACTTCCTTCTTTGCAGCATGTTGGTTGTACATTACTTTTGTTTTACTTAAGTTCATTTTAAGGCCTATTTTCAAACTCTCGTTACTCAGTTCTTCCATTCTGGTTTGTAGTTCTTCTGCACTTGAAGCAAACAGGACTATATCATCAGCGAACCGTAAATGATGAAGATATTCGCCATTAATTTTAATTCCAACTTCATCCCAGTTTAAATTCTGGAACACTCTCTCCAGGACCGCACAAAACAGTTTTGGAGAAATTGAATCTCCTTGCCTTACCCCTTTTCCAACTTATATATATACATATATATAATGTATTTCATAGACCAATCAAATGGAGTATCATTTTCAGTTACTAAGCAGTCACACATTTAGAAATTGTTAGTAAATGAACAACATCGTATATCTCAGGAACGGTGATAGATATAAAAAAATGTAAGAACATTTTTTATTCCCTATCTCATTTGGAACAAAAAAAGTCATCGGGAAAAATTTCGTAGAATCAACCATAAACGAGTTACAGAGAATAAACGAGATATGTTTCACTTCCGAGGGCCATCTTGAAGAAATGACGTCATATAGACCGTCTGCCACCGAACCAGGCAAAACATCTTTTAATACGTGATTTTGTGGTTCATGACCTATCAATCCCACATAGTCATACTATTCCTTCATGCAAAATCCCACGGACTGATATATTAACTGATGCCCCTGCACTAAGGCGTGTACTACCAGCTTCCAACATGATTATTTGGGTGCAACAGACTCATATTCAAGCTCTGCTTTGATATTGTATTATAACAAAGGTTATTGTGAACATAACTTTAGTTTCAAATTATATATAGTTTGTTTCTCTTTTCTTAAGTGGAAAAAGTGACTTTTGATGTATGCACCAAATCTATCCCAAAAACGAATATATGTAAACATATTAAAGCGGTACACAGTGTTGAACTAAGTGCAAATATATATAAGCTGAATGAGAAGTGGGTGAGTAGTGCATTCAACGCGACATTAAAAGACTATGTACTCCCTATAGAGAATGGTGTTAAACAATCTTACGACACTCTTTCTTTTCTAAACAACATTAAAGATGAGTGCTTGGATATAATACAGAAAGATTTGGAAGGGCACAACGCTCTGAACATTAATATGACACTCACATCAATGTTTCAACAACCAACTAATGGTGAAGAAATGAAATTTCATGTAGCATCTGGTTGTCAAACAGTCTTGAAAGGTGATATGTTACAGAAGATAGAACAAGTGTTTTCAATGTTAGCATTACAACACGAAGAACGTGCAGCAAGAAATTCAGGTTGGAGTTTGCGTGATAAACCATTACATACGGTGAAAATCTCAGTAAGCAAATTACAACTCTTCACTGGATCAACATATATTGCCTTTGCCAAAGTGAGTGCTTAATAAGAATGTAGTGTTGATAGAAACCATCATCGGGTAACCAGTTATGCCCAATATAAAAATGAAATGATGGAAGCAATGCATAATATAAGCTTCCCAGTAACTTTGTCCCGTATTACCAATTTTGAACATCGTTATAATAAACTACTTTCCAGCAATAAGGTATCAACGTATATGCTTATAATGATACTGAAACAATATTCCTTTTGTATGTAAGTGAATTGGTACTCAACACTAACAATAAGCAAATTTATCTCTTCTATGTGACAAATGAAACAACAGCTCACTATTTTCTAACTAGACATTTTTCGCGTTTAGTGACCAGTCAAAGCACAAAATATGAACACAAATATTACTATTGTAAGCGATGTCTATCGCATTTTGACACTGAAGGCAAGCTACTAGAAAATATTGATTATTGTAAGGACATTGAAGCTGTGAGAACAATGATGCCTAAAACACACACACACACACACAAAAACATTAAATTTAAAGAACTAAATTCATTGTTGGACAACGACGTCATCATTATTGTAGACTTCGAATGTTTTGATTAACCAATCGGTACTTATTCCGCAATCCCAGTGCATCATAGATAGAAAAGGTTCAAGGTTACCGTCCATGCACTTTGAGCGTTATTTAATCTGTTTGCGCGATACTACACCATCGAACCCGGTTATATATAGAGGTAGAAACGCTGCTGAGAAATATCTTCTTAACGTGGAAAATGAATTACATAATATGTATTATTCATAAGCGATCACACACCCAGCCTCTCTCCCCATTGTCACCACAACAAGCACAAGCATACAACGATGCAACATGTTGTGCTACTTGTGATTGTTATTTCACATCAGAGAATTATAAAGTTCGTCATCACGATAATCTCACAGGCGATATCATTGCAGGTACTTGCAATCGGTGGAATTTGCAAATATAAAGTCAAAGAAATGTGCATCTTTTGTTTCATAGTCTTTCTAATTACGATGCACACTTGATTAAATACTTGGGGTTGTGTCCAGGTAAAGTTAAACTTATTGCTCAAACAGAGGAGCGTTCCAACACATTCTCTAAAATGTTTACCATAGGTAATCGAAATATTTAGTTACGGTTTTTAGATCTGTATCGATTATTTCCACACTGTTTAAATGATTTAGTCTCAAAGTTAGAACCTACTAAAATTAAATATACACGTTCTCAGACGATACAAGAAGTGGATATACTTACGCGCAAAGGATGCTTCCCACATGATTATCTAACTGATGAAAGAAAGTTTGATGCAAAACAAATACCATTCCAGAAGTATTTCAATAATATTTTAAATAGTAGTATTCTGTGATGCAAATTATGAATTAACGAAGAAGGTGTTGAGGACATTTAAATGCAAAACCTTCGGAGACTATCACGATGTATATTTAACCTTAGATATATTGGTAACAGCTGATGTGGTACAGAATTTCAGAGATACATGTAAAGAGGCATATGTTTTGGAATTTACACAAATGTATACAACACCCTTATTGGCATGAAACGCAATGCTCTATGAAACCAAAAATGATCTGCAAGTACTCTCGGATGTAAACATGCATATTTTTATAGAACAATTGATCAGAGATGATATCACTGAGTGCACTCTACGTCATGCCAAAAATCATGCATCTAGATCAAAAATGAAGATTTCTAATACAAATAAAACAGTTTTAGATTTGAAATAGGAATAGCTACGTTCCAAGTTATATGCGCATCACCACTGCAATAGAACGAACAATATTGTTATAATATGATTTGCAAAAGAATCTAGTTTTTATAGGGGGACATATCAGCGCATGTCAACATCAAAAATATTAATTACGAATATTTTAAAATAAAAAAAAAAACCTTCAATGTAGTCTTTACTTTGGTTACGTACCTATTTGTCCGTAATCATCTCGCTCGTTCAAACTTACAAACAAAGGTCCTCCTCCATCCTTCTGAAAAAATGACATAAATATGTTAATAAATCGAAACCAATAGAAAAACCTATTTAAAACAGAAGATACGGAGCGTATCCCAGGTTGATCAGATAAACTGGTGTTGAACATGCATCGTACTGATTAACGCAAGCGTCCTAACATCAATTATTGTCAGAGCAGAGTACGAGTAACTTTCGCTGATCCAGTGATACGGCCTGATCCGTACATAGGTAACATGGTCCGAAACTTGACCTAGTCTTGGAACTATATACTAAACTGTGAATTTTCGCTTTCAGGTGTTCGCGGTAACAACTCCGGTCCGATCACCCCCTACTCCCCCCCAAAAAAACACTGTTCAAACACAAGGAAATAATTAAAACACTTATTTGCTTTCGGAGTCACCGGGTCAAAATCGGGTCAGACGTGCTCAAGCATCGACTAGGTGACGCAGTTCAAAACTTGCCGCGAAATACCCGATTGACGCGGTGATTTTTTTTTTAGCTCTGGTTCTCACACCAAAATCAACTCAAATGAATCTCGTTCCAAATTAAACATGCTTTCCTAAAGTAATCTATTTTCAAACCTGAATAATGAAATGTTTTATGCCCTTCATACAACTTGTCTCGACTGTTCTAACGTAGGGAGGAAGATGTGTGGAGAAAACCGGGATAGGTTTTACTTTGGCGCAGCCATCCTACTAACAGCCTGATGAGATTAAGACATTCCTAATGAGTTCCATCTAATGAGCTACGGCAGATTGAATTTTTATAAATTGACGGTTAACAATGTATTGTGATTTACTCCAAAGACAATTCTGTCCAAGCAGTCAGTAAAGCTTGGTGTATCTACAGGGAGAGTGTACGTTGGGTGGAAACGTGTGCATGTATGTCCGCGCATGAATGGCCTTCACGAGAAATGAAATAGTAAGAAAGAGTAAACATGGAATTTAAAACTTGTTTTAATATTGTCACAACATTCGACGTGTGCAACATCGGTACCGTCAACATGTTTGAAAAACACAGCAACAGAAACAGTTCGCATGATGTGATTAGTCTATGGAGCAGTAACCATGTAAAAAGTATTTTAAAAAAACTCGTGTCAGATGGCATTTATGAACTTTTTATGAACATTTCTTTAAAAGATGATATCCCGTGACGACGAACTATTTTATTAGCTTACTTCGAAAGGATACAACTATTGTGGTCAAAAGTTCTGAACTATTGTGTTATGTTCTCTCTTGTTTCAGTTTCTTTCTAGCCTTTCTGTAAGATATGGTTGAATATAGATACCTCCAAGATTGTCTGAATTAATTATATTATATAATAGATTTTCGAAATGTGTTCCGGAAGTTTATAGATTATCTTGAAAATATTTGATGTGGAGTATATCCGATAAGTAATTTTACATAATTACTTCATGGATTATTTATGTATTACAGCATACGAGAACAGGACTATCTTCAATTTTCACATTGTTGCTTACTCATACATAATTGTGTTGTAGATTGCACTGACATTTGTGCATTGAAAAGTATTTAAATGCACATGGAGTTCACGGTAATAAAGATGGATGCACTTTAGATACTACACCGGCCACTATTGTCAATTTCAGTTCTTTACTTGTGGTAGCAAGTTTAGTATAAGTATTACAAATATAGCAACTGTATAAATGGTTCAATCATGGACGATTGGAGGGCAATGAGCGAGTGAGTAAATCTGCAATGGTATGAAACGCGGACATCACTAGCCGTGCGCGTGAAGTTATTCATCGGTTATGACGCCTGACTGTTAAGTAAGTGACGAAAGCAGCTACAACTTCACAGGATACTCCATTATGGTTTAAACATGCTACGTGTGTACGTCCGAAGAAGCTGACCATAGAGAAAAAAAATAGTATTCATCGTTGCTGATTTTATTGAAACTATTTTTCCAAATCAGGACATTCTGGAGACAATCGTTACATTTAATGAATACATGCGTAACCTGTACCCCCCCAAAAAATGCGTCAGTTAGTGTATTGGAAATTAGAAATTTTCCTAAGAAGCAGACATTGCACACAAACAGATCAAGGTATACGCTCTAAACATTGTTACTTTCGTTTAGACGCACGACCTACAAATCCGGAAAAAACTATATAAAATCATCTGTTGCGTATAAATAAACTTTGTTGTGAAATCACGCAAAGTAATTCTATTACATTTAAATATCAATGAGTAATTTTGAACGTAAAATTAAAAGAATCTTGGTAAATTAAAAGTCACTCAAATTTATATGCCATATGTTTGGAACCACGGTTACACATACTATGATATCAATCTTTTCGTAACGTTTAGTTTACCGTCTATTGCCATCTTGACCTTATTTTTGAAGACATGACAAATATTCCTAATTAATGGGGATTCTTATATCTAATTGACAGATAGAGGAGTGATTAAAATGTAGTGTAAGTCTTGGTAGTGCGCAAGTTGTGGGAGTAATTTATGTCTTCGAAATTTGAGCATAAGGTTTATCTATGTGGAAATATATACAGGTGAATTAAAAATGAATATACGTACTTCGAACCAGTACGCAGTGAAAACAACTTATTAATGAACAGCATGGTGATCCCTGGGAGGAAGATGAGGTTATCTAGTTTCAATCAATAGCTCGTGCTCCGCGTTTTGTCTACGAGTGAAATTGGCGAATCAGGAGCAGAAAGCATTTGAATCCTTGAGTTAGCGAAATTTCAAACTTGATTTTATGTACACTAATACATATCAAAATACATTTAACGTATACGAAATACGAAGGCTGATATTTGCTCCCTTAATTTTATATGCATTTTTGAAAGTCCAAAAGTTCCTACTTTGATATGTAATAGTGTACAAAAAATTAACTTTGATATCCAATCCTTTCCGTGAGAAAAAGCACCCTCAAAAACTGCAATTGTTTCTATTTCGACAATCATATTTGGATACTATTTTGACCAGTTCGAGTACGTTTTAACTTTTTCATGCACATAACTAAAATTATCAAACAGACTTTAAGGAAAAAAGTGTTTTTTTTTTAGTGTTCTACGATAAACGACTCCGGAGATATTACATTTTCTGTAAACGTCTGCAAGCACAAATAGTGGCATGCTCTGCAATAGAAAAGTAGCCGCCATTAACTAATCAGTGGGGACAAAAATAAAATAATAAACGTTTTGAACTCTTCTTATACAAGGGATATAAATATATATATAAAAAAATGTTAGGCTCAAGCAACAAAACTGGACGATTTGACATGAATTGACCCAAATTACAGTTGCATTCTTGACCAGTTTTTAAACTACCTTAAAAGCAAAGACACAGCATTTGTATTTATTGACAATAATGTTATCAAGTAATACATTGAAATACAGTATACCAAACCTCATTTGGCTGCGTACTACCCCAAACTAGGAATTGGGGTCAAAATTATCAAAAAAGGTTGCATTCATTTTGCACGGTTTTGCTTTTTTGCACAATTAGGTGCGAATATGGTTTAAACAAATTACATATTTAGAGATGCCATTACAACAGCTTTAAATTGATACCTGGCTCAGCTTCGTACCTCTAATATTTACGGAAACATTAATTATATTCTGTCTTGAGGCAGAGTAGCAAATGATTCGAGATGGCGGGTAACCCATACATTTTCAATCCCTGTAAAACCGAAACTGTGCAATTTAAAAATTTACTCTTTAGGAAATCTCAGTTTCTCATTCGGCCCAAACATACTGGCAAGTTTCATAAAAAAAACAAAAAAGTAAAGGGCAAACCTTGTTTTTTGTTTGTTTGTTTATTTGGTCGTTTTGACATCGAATGACCCAGATACAATGTTAAAATTAGTACTGTACATGTTGTTTAACAATGGTTATTTCCATTTTCAACGTCCTTATATATTTTACAACTTGTTTGTGTACATCAGATTAAATAGTATATAATGTTTTTGCAATAGTGCGCGTATATAATAATTTTCCGTTACGTAGAAATATAGCATGAAATACTGAGAATTCAATCTCTTACGTCATACTACGAAAATCATCTTCTGATTTGTTTCACGTAATCAATTAGCACTATTTCCGTAGATATATGTTTCTCCCTATCTTACGTTCCTTATTCAGAAGTTTCAAGACGAGAAAACAAGAAAGAGAAAGTAGATTCACATAATCACTTAACAAAATAATTAATGTACAAATCTGCAGAACACACTTCAATAAGTTGAAACACCACAACATATTTTAATAACAGAGTTTGCTCGAGACAATGACAGCGGTCAGTCGTAACTTGCAGTGCTCTTCTTCTCGCTAGTTTGTATCACTTTAGGTGTCTTGACAATTTGACGCAATTGATTGGCGCACGCAAATTTTAACTTTTTTATATTTCACCTAAGGCTGTTCGAATCCCATCAAAGGCCGTGTTTTACTTCATGAAACTCAAGAGTAACTTCAACGTAATAGTTTCAAATTACATTTTTTGTTTATTACAATATATTCACTGCCTACAATTAGTACGTTAAATTCTTGATAGATGGCAGTAATAAGCATTATTAATTCATATGCTTTTAAGTTCTTGAAAAATACTTCACTCTCATTCATTAAAAATGTAGATGATTGTCGGATGTAAAAGCCCACATTCATTTTACAAAAAAATGTAATTCTTTTTAAATACAAGAGTTCTAAAGAGCATTATTAGAATATACCTTATGATTTAATCATGAAATAAGAGATGTTATAATAAGTGTCGAAGTTACCAAAATATATCAATATATTTAAGAAGTATTAAAATTAAAAATGAATTTTCAATGAATAAAAGTAACTAAATGACGTGTTAAGGTATACAGAAAAGCTATTCACCACCTCTACTATTTCTTTCCATCCATTTTTGCTATATCTTGTTAACAATACTAACAAATTGAATACCCTCTGTATGTTAATGACAAGCAGTCGGCAGATACTACCGGAAATGTCCATTGCTTATACCTTTTAATATAAAGAACACGGTATTGCTTCATTGCCCGTAATATAGAAAATAAAAAATAGGAAATTTAAAAGCAGGAAACTGATGCTAAAGAAACTATATTGGTATAACGTTATTAAAAATGTTAGTACTCACATGACAAGCATCAGGTCCACCATCTAAGTATCCAGCACATATCATGTTGTCTGTGAGTTCTCTCCTTATGTAGTCTGTTTGAGCACGACATTTGTCTATTGATATTATTGGTAATACAGTATCCAAAATAACTATTGAAACGTCTCCATCTTCCGGTGACTCTACACCCCAGCCTGCTATCCTTCCATTTGTTTCTGAGTAATCTATGTTAAGATTAGTTTTCATAAGTTTTTTTTTTTTTAATATATCTTAATACCTATATGTTACTTCGTATTTCCATTTGATATATTTTCTAGTAGGCGAGTCGAATTAGGGTTCTCGTGGACATAACTAGTAATGATTTTTTCTCTTCACAAGATTGTTGTAATATTGGTCCTAATCAAGGTACTAAAAGTCCTGAATGATCCGCCCTGTGCTAAATCCACCATCTTGGAAAATGGCGGACGATCACACATCTTCATTCAGTTTTCGGCTAATTTCTCAAAAACGGTTAATTTTAGAAAGACAATGAACTAGGCCAATTTGAAAGAGCAGAAAAATTCCTATTAGATAGAACTTTTACATTTCTCTCAAAAGGCAAATACTTGAAAGGTAAAGGTAAATTTATTCTCTAAAAAATATGGCAATTTTTCGGATTATGAAATTATCAATTTGCTAAAAATTGTTACTTTTGCAGGATTATTGAAATGTTTTTGGGATTAATTGATCATTATTCAACTCTTAAAGTAAAGTCCATATTTTTAGAGACCCGAAGGTTCATCCCAGACCATTAGGCGTTTTGGTGAGATGACGAGTGACCAGCACATCGGCTGTCCTCGCCGCTTTTTTGTGGTTTTCTTGATCTCAGTTTGCTACTGAATTGAAATACAATGCCTAATTTATTATTTCTAGCATACATTGGTAAAGAATGACTTTAGAGAGGAAGGTTTAACAGGGAAAATATTCCGAAACAGGGCTGTATGGAGTAGACTCATAAGAAACGTCGACCTCACATAAGTGGGAAAAGACTGAGGCAAAGGAAAAGAAGAAGAATTTTTGAAACAGATTTAAGCTGTCGATTGCTTACATGTGTCTGTGAAGGCGCCGAGATATCACACCCAACTTAGAAGCCAACACAAAGAAATGATAAGCGCTTAATGTGAGTCATTGCATTTGTTGCCTGATTGTATTTCTGGGCTAAAACGTTTGAAGTACGAGTATTGAAACTGCGTTCTGCTTTAACTATATGCTATTGTCATAAAGGAAAATCTGATCATTTTTAAGTGCTTCTAAACGAAGTGAAGACTTTTTAGTGAGTGTTTTTTAATTGCCCATGAGGAATACTAGCAACATTCATAGAAGAATACATATATTTTTAACCTTTAATTTTTTAAAATATAGACTATCATTTCATATTACATTTAAGGCAATAGAGAAATGAATTGTGATGAAGTGTGTGTGTTCTGTGATGAAAAACTGAATACTAAAAACCTACAGTCGCTGTATGTCGGGGACTTTCCACACTTACAAATGCAAGTAAGTAACGTCGAGATGAAAAGTATAAAAGGTGGGAATATAAAGACTTCCTTACCGTTCACATTCATTGCAGGAAGGCTTACACCAGGAATGATACAATTCGAGTGAGTGTTAGAAGAAGTGAGACAGTTGCAGCTGGTACGAGCAGATCTCCTGTAAAGAAGAAATTAAGGGCGGCTGAATCGTATTTTGACTTCAAGAAACTTTGTATCTTCTGCGGTGAAGAATGTAGTCAAGAATTCGAGGATAAGTTGCCTATAAGAAGACGTAGGGAAATTTGGAAGTGAGTACACTAACACTTAGAGAAAAAGTTCTGCAGAAAGCTGTTGAGCTAGAAGATGATTGGGGAAGGAAGATTAGAAATCGAATTTTGGCCATTTCCTGCTTAATATCGGAAGAAGGACGATACCACGAGATATACATGTCAAAATTTTATAAAATGCCCAATACTTTGCCACATGGACGACATGAAAACCCCAAAATATCTTCTGCATTCAACAAAATATGCAATTTGATTGAGGAAAATTATGATTGCCAATTCTCAATAAATGACTAAGAAAGCACTGCGACGAAGACTGGAGAGTAAATATGGAGATCGCATAGTTGTAACGGATGTGCCATATAAAGATTCCATTGTATTTTCGTGAAACAACTCAAAGGTTTTTAACTGATGCATGATATGATCAGAAAAAGGAAATGGAAGCTGAAGAGAGCTGACAGCTTCAGCCGTCATTAAAAAAAAAGACATAAAACTTTTCAACACTGACTACGGAACCTATCCTGCACCAGGAGAATTAATGAGTGATGTTGAGGAAAGCGTTCCAACTTCATTAACATTATTTTTGGATGAACTAATTGTGAAAGGTAAGAAAGGTCGTATCGAAACAGGGAATAAGAGAGCTTTAGTAATTGATCACACTTTCATGTCAACTGTAAGACCAAGATCATTTTTATGCAGTATTAAACTCGGCCTTGGCATTTATTTACACAGAAAATCGGATGAAAATTTATTTTGAACATTCTGTCAAGAATTGGCTTGTGCGCAGAGTACGACGAAATAATAGCATATGAAGCAGCTAGGATAAGCCAAGGCGCTCCACAAGTTGAATAGTGGGCATTCGTACAGTTCGTTTTCAATAACGCAGATATCAACGTAGATACAGTTGATGGTCATAATACATTACATTGCATGCGAGGAATTAAGTGCGTCATGCCTTCCACAGCTGTGAAGAAACGCTCATTTATGGTGAGGTCAAAATCTACATTATCATTAGAAACCCTTGAATCTATTCAAAGTATACCAATAAAGAATTTTCACAGGGATATAGACGAGGGTTTACGAGCAGTTATCGTGCAAGATATACACGCTTTTCATCCAACTGAATCAGATAATTCGATGACTGATTGTAGTTACGTGCTTTGGATGTGTGGTAAGTAGCTAAATACTCCCGGGCTGCCATCTTGGAGTGGTTTTATGGCAAAGATAACGGAACATATACCTTATGAGGTTACCAAAGTCCAATGTCTACAATTTGTGTATATGCCAGCAAGCAATTACGACACCATAAACAGTGTTCTTCACTACGTTTCCAAAATGTCCCAAGAAACAAAGCAAAAACATTGTCTTGTGACGTTCGATTAACCACTATACGCAAAAGCATGCGATATCCTAGCTTCCTCTTTAGATTTATCTAACATTACGGTTTGACCTGGAGGTTTCCATATGTTAATGTCTTTCACGGCCGCCATCGGACACATCATGTCAGGCAGCGGTTTGAAGGTGTTATGGGCCACTGTTTATGCTACAAATTCAATTGAGAAAGTTATGTCTGGTCACCACTACGCAAGGCCTGTTCAAGCTAATTTGTTAACCCAAAGAGCATTGGCACATACTTTGCTGAACAGCATAGACATTCCCGATGAGATGAAAGTAGAAATATCAAACATTACCAAAGAAGTTATCAATGGATTAGATACTTATGAATCCATTAATGGCTCTGCAGTAGTTACGGATCTTAACAAATTTCAAGATTGCCTTACATCGACAGCTGAAAAAGGACCAACTGCAAAACTTTGGATACAATACTTCCATATGGTGACTATTCTAAAAAACTTCATAAAGGCAGAAAGGATTAGTGATTGGGAGCTACACTTGATATGTATGAAACAAATGATGTCGTTCCTCCACGCTACTGGCAACTTAGCATATGCCAAATCTTGTCAAATGTACTTTCAATATACGAGCATTCTTCATACAAAGTTAACCGAAGCGGAGATGGAATCATTCATAAGAAGTTTTGCAGTCAGAAGAACAGATAAATTGGAGGCTGGGCTATGGACCGATATGACTTTTGAACAGACGCTTTTAAGAACCATGAAAACTGTTGGAGGTCTGAGTCGAGGAAGAGGAGTGTCAGAAAGTGTTGTGTCAAAGTGGATACAAGGCGCGCCACTATCATCTGAGGCGGCTGAAAACTTCGAGGAATTTTACAATGTAAGGCCGATCACAGTGAGCCAACATGTTCATATCGGAAAAAACAAGAATTGGAAAAGGACGATCAAGATACAAATATATTTGTGAGCTGGTTGAAATACATTGCCCATTTATGGAACGCAAGGTATTATCATCCTTATCGACAGGTGTCAGTGCAGATGACACCATCAACTGCCACAGTGTGGACATAGGAAAAGCTGTAATGAAGAGCTTTAGAACTTCTAGAACTTCAAATTAAAAATGAAAGACAAAGTGATTCCATTAAGCTCAATAAACCATAATGCTGTAAGACTTTATGAAAAAGTTGTGCCTGTAAATACGAATTTGCAGTTCCAAAGAACTGACAGTTAACTGAAGAACTGTTTCAAATTATGAACTTTCCTCCTTACCACAATCCGTATTTGATGAACGAGGAATGAGAAAATGTGTCAATTCAAGCCTCTTTTCATGTTTCGACACAATGGATCCACCGACACTGCACTAAAACGAATGTAAATTTGTTGTTGATGGTGGTTTTATACTTCGCTGTGTGCTATGACCTCCTCAAGGCACTTTTCAAGACATCATTTCTACTTACATTGCTTACCTTAAAAATCATTAAGGTTTGAACTGCACCGTTGTGTTAGATGGATATGGTGAAACTACTAAGAACACAAAAAGTGCTGAAAGAGCTCGGAGATACGCCACAAAAAGGATGTGCAGACTACGAGGTGAAGAAGGACACCCACGTAACAATTTCACAAACAAAATTCTTTTCTAATGAAAGGAACAAGTCTAAACTCATTGGTTTACTAATAGAATAATTACAAAATCATTCTATAAGCGCCTCCCAAGCTAAAGACGATGTTGACACACACATTGTAAACACAGCCATAAACGTTGCAAAATCACAACGAACTGCAATTGTTGGTGAGGACATTGATTTATTAATTCTTTTAATTTCCTTAACTCAATATGGTAACGATCTAATCTTCGTAAAGCCAAGAAAAGGAAAGGTACCCACTAAAACGCATTCTGCCACGCAACTGAAGGAGAAGCACCCTAATTTCAAAGAACACTTCCCGTTCGCTCATGCGGTAAGTGGTTCTGATACGACTTCAGCCTTCTTTCACAAAGGAACGACAAAGGCAATTTTACTACTTAACAAGAGAAAATACATTCGAGGTGCTGTATCTTCAATAATCCTGGTACTACCAAGAATTAGATTTTGTGAAGCAGAAAAAATGTTCGTCCTTGGATTATACGAAGCTGAGATATCAGATAAATGTTTTGGTGACTACAGGTATAAATGTTTTAACAGAGAAATTGCCAAAAGGAAAGTCGACGTGAAGTTGGATAGTCTTCCTTCGACTTCAGATTCAGCCTCCATGCACATATTGAGGGGTTTCCATCAAGTGCTGTTATGGAGAGGGAAACAACTTGATCCAGAAGAATGGGGATGGAAAGCTCATGGAAACATTCTTCTACCTATCCCAATGACACAAGCATCGGCACCTGACGAATTAATGAAACTAATTTCATGCTCCTTCATAAACAACTGTGAAGGTCGTTGTATATGCAAAAAGCACGGATGATATGCACTGATCTTTGCGCTCACTGCAGCCGCATGGGGTGTAGTAATCAACCTGCAATAGAAATAATGGATGATTAGAATGAAGATGGAAATTAGAAAGATGATTACCTTCGTGGATTAGGCCTCCATGGGACACCACGTAAATAAACGCGCCAGTTGGCCTTACCTCCCAATATGGTAAAGGTGGTGTGAAAATAGGCCTTATATTACAAACATCATAAGTAATATCTGCGCTTGCGATTTAAAAAAATACGAAGCGGGAAACGTATCTTTATTAGCAAAGGTGGCTTGACCAGATAAGGAAGGGAACATCTCTCTGCGCTCAAATACTTACGAAATATTCTACAATTCATCCTTGATAATATAAAATCAATTGGAAATGAAAAATAGTCAATTACTCTTTAAAAATACAATATTCCGGTAACAAAGACAATTTTAGGCTATTTTATGATATCAAGACAGGAAATCACCACAATTTCTGGAGAACCATTAGTACTGAAGAAAAATGTGAAAGTTCTATTTAATATATTTTTTTTACTCTTTCAAAATAGTCCACTTTATGTTCTACCTAAAGTTAGCCACTTTTGAGAAATTAACCAAAAACCGAATGAAGGTGCCTGATCGTCCGCCATTTTTCCAAGATGGCAGCGTCAGTACAAGCCGGATCATTAAGGACTTACAGTATGTTCATCAGGACCACAATTACAACAATCTTGAGAAAAGACAATTTCATCCTAAGGAAGAAAATTACAAATATATCTCGAGGGGTGTCGATGTGCTGACCGCACATCACCTCACCAAAAATGACGTGTGGATGGTGATAGTTCTTTGGGGTTCTGAAGTCAAGGAATCTAGTTGAATTTAGTTTAAGAGTAGAATAATGATCAATTAATCCCAAAACACATTTCAATAACCCTGCAAAAATAACATTTTTTAGGAAATGATAATTTCATAATCCGAAAAGTTGCCATATCTTTTAGAGAATAAATTTACCTTTACCTTTTAAGAATTTGCCCTTTGAGAGAGAGAGATGTAAAAGCTCTATCTAATAGAAAATTTTCTGCTCTTTCAAATTGGTCTAGTTATTTTTTTAAATTAACCGTTTTTGAGAAATTAGCCGAAAACCGAATGAAGATGTGTGATCGTCAGCCATTTTCCAAGATGGCGGAGTTAGCACAAGGCGGATCTTTCAGGACTTTTAGTATGTTGATTAGGACCACTATTACAACAATCCTGTGAAGATAAGCATTACCAATTATGTCCACGAGATGTACATAATTCGACTGGCCTATAGTAGCAATATATTACTTATAAATTAATTAAACTCATATGCAATTACATGTATTTATAGTGGTGTGAACACTGCAAAAAATTTGTATAAATGCAATCAGAACAAAACAAAATGTTATATTAACATATGCCAGCGAATGTTTAGTTACGGAAGCAAAGAATCCTAAATGGGACAATATCGTCAGAAATAATGAATCACAATAAATAACTACAGAAGATATTGCCATTCGAAAATGTACTTTAGAAATATATTACAACAATTTTAATATCGAAGAATCCAACATATACTAGATTTCAGTGTTTTATCCAGCGTAACTTCAAGCCTCCTGCAATGAATATATTTTAAGACTACTTCCTCAATATTATAAATATTTCTGTAATATATTGTCATGTAAGACTTAGACTGCTGTTTAGTAATTTAACATTTCTTAAATAATCATTTGTCAATGTTGTTACTTCCTAATACCATAATACTAGCACATAATGAATGTACCTCCTTTCGATAAAACAAACCCAATTAGTACAATATATTCGGAAGAAATAAACGTTATTATTAATTCTTTGCTGAGAGTTTTGATATCCAAGAACATTTATTAAAACTTAAGTTACAACATATGACTTAGAATGGCGTAGAGACAATTTCGAAACTTCACAATGTCTTTCCCTAGATAAACCCGCCCTGATGAATTTACTTCCTAATAAGTCCGTGTATGCATACGTCTGTTGGAAAGGTTTAGTAGGAGCGACAGGCTATCCCCGTCTATGAAAATTTGAGATTTCCAATTTCCTTGTACCAATTTCCTAGTGTGCTAAAATGTTAATGTTACAAGAGTCTGTTACAGAAAATACTAAATAGAACTTCGTGTTATATTTTCTTGTTTTCTTATTTTATTTATAAAATTAAAGTTATAAATAGTGACAGGTATAACATTTACCCTTATTTCAACTGTTTTTACACAAACTCATTACAGTATATATATCTGAAACTTTAAGCATCATATCTTGAAATATTGTACCAAGTACAATTCAATCTATAAGTGTAGTACATCAAAAGGTGCTTTTATTACCATAACAAAGTGTTCGACTAATTGATCCTCTTTTTAATGGAAACCCGTACATGAAAGTACATTTTTATTCCACGTAAGAGAATAAGGATTTGAACAAGTTTCCATAACTTGTGGTTTAAACAAATTTACAGCTATTGATTCCCAATATCGACATGCTTATAAACAATAATTATAAGACTCTTATTGATAATTACATTTTATGAAAATAAAGTTTCAGACAATAGTATTTTTTATAAAATACAAATTAACTGTTCATTTACAAAAAAAAAATACAATAGTAGTCAATTTTACTTTCTTCATAAAGCCAGAAAAAACTTCCAAATTTCATAATATTGATTTAGTTTTACTACATTTCTGATAGAATCTGTTCACACAGGTATTGTGTAAACAAATTGTGTCAGAAATGTACTGAATTTCAGCAAAACATGGAACTTGCAAGGTTTTCTCTCCTGAAAAATATAAGAATTTACTACTGTTGTTCTTATTTTTTTAACCAAAAATAGTTTCAATTTTATACGATTTTGTTGTATATTCTGTTCAAAAATTAAATCCTTCCACCTAGAGAGGTGTGCTGGTGCGAGTTGACTTTTATGGGATTGAAAGGGTCCTAAAGTTCTTATTAAGAAGCATTCTTAGTGGAATATTATGCTTAACATCATAAATGGACCAGACATAATACCTCATATGAAAAATTTAAAGATAGTATATTCAATTAAAGTCCTTGTGCAAAATGTATATTCAATGTATATTTTTGTTAGATGCAGCAAGAAATTAATAATTTACTTGTGGAGAAAGTAAAGGCAAGTAGGTACATAATTTTTATATACCTTAAAAGTTTATGTAAAAGTCAGGAAAATAATGAGAATTCACTTGATTTTACCTCACGATGATTAAGTTACAGGATCTCATACTAATTATTGTACTTCCTAAACCTTAGTGCGAAAATTTCCATTTCAAAAGAGGCCTATTATTTTTATTATTGGTCGTAAAAAATAGAGCAACAGGACAGCTAAGACGGGAAGGTCGTGTGCCTCGAATCCGGTATAAGTAAAGATTACGTTCCATCATGATTAGGAAGCTGGAAACACAGAGGCGGTATTGAAGATCGTGACGTCATTGAGACGGCAATGCTAGAAGATATCTTCTCGAGAGGTAGCCGATCGTCACGAAAACTGTCTTACTGAGAATAAAGTCTGATGACGAATGTTTACTACTGCGCTGAAACTGATAAATCAACAATATGTAGAGTTGATTAGTTAGTTATCGGATTTGGACATCGATATATAGTGAATGAATTGCTTGTAATGCAATATATCTTTTTATATGACTAAGAAGTTCTGCCGGGTGTCGAATATCGTTTTTAAAACATAATAATTTTATCCTTTTATTTTGAGCATTGGTTGTTTTTTATACCAGATCCCTTGATTGATGATCTGAAATGCATTAATTATAAGTTATTATGATTGTCAGAACCAAAGTTGTTTAATATAAACATAATATACACATTTTAAAAATAGCTTTCAATAGAAGAGGATGCTATGGGAGAAAGCGCTGATGGATGACCTTAGATCCGTTTTAGAATTATTTGTTTGGCTGTATTAAACTAGCTGAGGCGTTTTATGGTTATGACAGAAATTAATTACCATTTTACAATATGAGATCAACGCATGAGCAATTGAAATTTTAGAGACCGATAACTACTTGGCTACTTTGCAATTTCGAATTTGTATCTACTTTTGAAAAAAAAAATACATCTATTTTATAAACAGAATATGTTTTCTTCCTTATGCTTCCTTAAATAATTTGTTTAAGTGTTTATAAACACTACGTTGCCGTTGGGAACAGAAATTTTTATTTATAATCAGTATAATTTTATTTTGGTAAGTATAAATCTTGTTTTTATATATGATATTTCCAGTTGAATTCCAAGTAATAATCTAATAAATGTAATAACTTTAAGGAAATAAATAAATAAATTCTGACATTGCAAAATCCCAATGACAAAACATACAGTATTTACGTAGCTAAAATTTGAACGTTCGTTCTACTGATAGCACAATTCTCCAAGTATGTGTCTCTAACATATTTATATAAGAGTCTAATGCATCTTGTTGCACACTCTCAAATCTGGAACATATCTCTAAATCGAAGCTGTGTATTTAGCAATATTAGTGTAAATATCGTGGGTGGCAGGTAATCCGCATCATTTCCCCCAAAAAATGATACCTAGGAAGAAATATATTTTAAACGACGACTTACATTGAAAGTCTCTTCATACAAAAAATAACTGAGCCTTCTTACAAATAATATATGACAAAATACACACAGAAAAATCTACATATTTTAAAGATTTACTTATTAGAACTCTATAGTATTTCCAAAAAAATAATTGTAATTTGTAAACATAAAAATCTCTTCAGTGATTTTGCTAAGAAAGGATTTTATGACAATGTGAGGTGTAAGAAACACGAAACAAATTTTAAAACTAGAATTATTGCCAACACCAATGTATTATATTGTCGCTGAATTTGCAATTCCTGCTATATGCTCAAAGGTCTGAAATTGAATATTTGGTGTCATTCGAAAGAGAAACACACTCCTCTTCTTTTGAAATCAAAGCTATGTGTAAATTATTTCATCCAACCGTTTTAAATAGAAAAATCAATATCTGCTATACCTTGGTTTCGTAATTCATTTTATGTGAAAACTAAGACTTCCATCAATTTGTCCTGGTGAAATTTAACTGACTATACTTGCTAATAGATATTCCCAATAGTCACAACAGTTAACATTCACAAATACCGAAATAAGTAAAAATAAAAGGTAACTCATAAAAATCTCATTTTTATGCTCTCCTATAAAAATGTTAAAATGAACATAGCAGATATTACAAATTCAACGACGATATTCTAATCGAGGCTATATTATATGAGTTTACCGAAACAATATTCGTATGTTAAACGACAATTGTAGTTTCAGGTTACATCTATGAAACGCTAAGTAAAATACATTAGTTACTCCGACAATTGCTTCTTAATGCCTTAAATCAAGATTGGAAATCTGGCAGTGCATTTGAAATATTTGACCGTTAGTTCAATTGAAGATCCAAGAGTTTGGAAGTGTTATGCTATTTCCTTCGACCTGAGACAGACTTGAAAATCTTATAGAAAGGCGATCTTTATAGTGAACTTACAGGAAAAAAGTCACGTTATATAGTTCTCAATGATCATCTTCTTTGGCCAAAAATTCTCTATGAGACTCGCTGCTTTACATCCGTGATTGATATTTGAAGATCGCTTCCTCACTATCCTGCATGTACCCGTGTGCTTATTAGTTACACTCTTTGTTTGTTAGCGCACTCCACTGAACGCACAGTTGAAGCATGATTTCCTCAATCGATATATACGCATTTATATTCTGAGAAAACTTAGTGCGTCGGAAGCCCTTCTTTCTGCTCATATGCTGTACTTTTGTTACAACATTAATATTTTATTTTAATTACGTTTCAAACAAATTTTCTGGTCAGTTGCAATAAATAAATTGCGATACTATGTGGTGAGGCCCTTGGTATCCAAAACTAAAAGGAGAAAGTGTTGAAACTGTACGCTGCCGTTAAGGCGTCAATTATGTGCTTTAACGCAGCAAGAAGCAGTTTCATATTTGTATATTTTGGATTCCAGTTTCTCACGTAGGCAATTATCATACTTTCTTCATTGGTTATTTCAGATATCTGGGCGAGGTATACCAGACCAATTGAGCTACAGGCAAGTTACGTTATCGACTTTCTTTGCTTTCTCAGAGCAAGGAGAGAGACGGCTTATCTCGCACCAGACGTATTGCTGATGTAATTTTCTTCTCATACTCTGTACTAACGTTTGTCATGTTCTGACGACGAAAGTGAGAAAGTACTTACGTTTCACTATTCCATAAAGATCTTGTAAAAGTACTGAATATTGAACTGGAATTGATATAAGGGTATTTTCTTCTCTTTCTCTCTCTCTCTCTTCATGCCGGGTGTTGGAAACATAGCGCACCCCGTGTATACCACAATCTAGGGAACCTCAAATGAAGCAAAATATGTATAATACATATTTGGAAAATATGCGTTATTACAGAAATT
The DNA here is from genome assembly GCA_022664845.1 of Lepisma saccharinum. Classification (NCBI taxonomy): domain Eukaryota; kingdom Metazoa; phylum Arthropoda; class Insecta; order Zygentoma; family Lepismatidae; genus Lepisma; species Lepisma saccharinum. The sequence goes on along the minus strand of JAGDQP010007686.1, from coordinate 28,575 downwards.
TAAGCTGATGAGTGAGAAAGTGAAATTTAGAGCGTAATATGACCACGATCATTAACTGTAGAGCTGCGGTGTCAAGGTACCATCAAATATTTCCAACCTCTTCTATCCAAAAAATGCATATTCTAAAATTGTGTAATGGGTGCGCAAGGGATTACCCAAAGGAAATAGGAGATTCCCATAAATTGTCTGAAATAAATGTTGGTCTAAATGAGCACGAATGGTACTACCTTGCAACAAGTAACAATAATCCTTTTGCGGCAAATCGATAACTCAAACATATTTCCTCTTCCGGGAGATTTTTAAAAATAATACGTGGTTGCATAACAAACATTATAAAAAATTACAGACATTTGACGATAGTGCGCTTCGTGTGTTACACATTACAGTGGTCGTCATTGCACAGTTGAAGAATTGGGACTACTTATCGTTATAGCTTACGTGAGGCTAAAATCTAAGCACGGTGGTCGAGGAGTGCATTAAGCATTAGGCTTCTGTTTACAATCACAGAGTTCGGGGCATGAATCCAGGGTTGTTCAGGATAGATCTTCGTAGGACTTCTTAAAAGTTAAACTGTGTGACGAATCGAGGCGAGCTCATGTTCTTAGTTACAATGATGATGCGTACACTTTACATAATATGCGTAAGTAATGCACAAAACTGTCATTCAGGAACCTAACAAGAGCGAGCGGGTTAACTCAGGGGTAGAGCGTTGGCTTTGCGTTCGGACGGGTCTGGGTACGATATAGCTGCTGGGTATCCTGACTGTGCTTTTCCAGGTGTTTCCTCTGTCTCACCAGGCAAATGCTTAATGGCACCTTCAGAATAGGCCCTGGCCAACACCTTCCCACAACCTATTCCCCCTATTCCGGTCGGGCGTAGAAGCCGAACGGCTGTAAACAGTCACATTCAAATGCAAACTGGCGCAAGTTGTTCCAATCACCATCTCTGTTGTACCTATCACAGTTGGTCACTACTGCTTGATTGTAGTTTGTTTCGTTGTTAGTAATACACAGCAAATCCTGGAATGGTGCAGCGCTGTCTAAGATCATTTTGTTTCAGTTGAACCGTTTATTGCCCCAGGAAACAGTGCTTGAGACGGATGTCCAGTGAAGGCGAGTTTTGTGTTTGTATGTGTAAGTGACATTAAAAGCATAGAAATGAAATCGGGTTTCAATTAAAAGAGTAGTGTGATTTGTACATGGTATTCGGAGAATGTCATGGGAATGCTGGAAACGCTGCTTCATTATATACTGAGAACTATCCAGAGCGGCATCTTCCAACGCTGAATGCATTTCGAAGATTGGACCAAAGTTTGCGAGAAACCGGCAGTATAACGTCTTCTCTGCTGGTGAGAGGTCGTCCACGTAATCGACGTACACCACACTTGGAGAAAAGAGTGTTGAACATAGGGCAACGAATCCTAACTATTAGTACGTGTCAAATAGGAAGTCAAGAAGGCGTTAGCCACGCCCTTGTGTAGGATATTATTCGATAACGATTTGCATTCCTATCATTTCTTTACAGTACAAGGTTCCACGGCGGGATATTATGGGCTTCGTGTGGAATTTTGCGAATGGCTTCTCGAAGAAAACCGCCGCGATTATGATTTTATCCAACGAATATTGTTGACAGACGAGCCACCTTTCACGCGAGATGGATTCTTTAATGTTCATAACAGCCACACATGAGTAATAGAAAATCCACGTAGCACATGAAACCGTTTCTATCAGGTACGGTGGCGCAAGGTCTTGGCTGGGATGTTAGGGAGTCATATAATAGGCCCATACCTCCCCCCTTCACGCCTCACATGACATACCTATCTGTGTTTCTTTCCCAAGGTTCTTCCAGAGTTTCTGGACGATATTACACTACATAATCTATATGTATGTGGTTTCAGCATGAGGCACACCTCATTTCAGTGCTCCCACTCAAGCATGGCTCAATGATACATTCCCTAACATGTGGATATCTCGACGTGCTCCTGTGGCATGGCCACTGATGTCGCCTGATTAAACTCCACTGGATTCTTTTCTGTGGCCTTATCTGAAGAGTACTTTACGCTGATCCACCACGTGATGAGGAAGAATTTGTTCCATTGTTTCATGCAGCGGTTGCATCAATTGATTTGGATATGCTTCGTAATGCACAATATAGCATTGTTCGATGTTCAGTCTCTTGTATTAGGATGGATGGTTTACATTTTGAACATTTTTGTAATGGCGATAGAACCTGTATTAGTGCACGAAGTACAAGCGTTTGCATAGATTATTTATCATTGTATGTTTTGTACGTTTCATCATTTTATTTTCATTCCATGTGTGTAACTAGGATACCTTTGTTTTTTCTGTTACCTAATATTTGCTTTAACGTACTGGTGCTCAGTGCGTAATTAGTACATTGGGTGTATTATGTTCGTATGCTGTTCTACTTTTGGTTTTAAGGTGACGATGGTACTTGCTTACTTTCCAATGTTATTTGTTAGACAATACAATTCCAAGATACCAAATAGAAATTTGTATTTCATGTATGTTATAACAATAACTGCAATGTCCGTCCAGCACCCTTTATTTAATTGTCACCGACTTCGACCTGTTGCCCATTGACGACAGGGCATACATACACCTTAATTCAAAACCAGCACCACGTATTATTTATTATTGGTACGTTTCATGTTTAATAGAATCATTGAAGATTTGGCTTACTTCAGAATTCCCAATACTTCTTTGAATTATCAGTGCAGCGGGTTCTTTAATATTTACTGCGCTATATAGATGACATAAGTGCCGAGATTTGTTTTCATCAGATTCAATTCTTTCTATTGCTATTATTTTTGTACAACAGATAATTTACGAACAGTTCTCCTATGAGTAATCACGGTTCTCATTAAGCTTCCAGTATTCTGAATCTACCATAGTCAATATACATCGAGAATCCATGTACAGTAACCGAATTATTTCAAGCGAGTATCAGACAATACCGAATATCTAATCCATCCAACATCGCTACAAAAATACTTGCATGTATCGTCGGATTACAACGAATCTTAATGTTACTTACTATTACTGGTGCTGCACATTTCCATAAACATCATAATGGACTGAATTCTTAATTTCCCGACATTTAAAATCAATAATAAACATAAAGTCAAACTTTGAATCTGACCGACAGATATCGCAAAGTAAATTAGGTTTAAACGGACTATTTGTTTGAAAATGTTCAGCTTAAATGTGCTCTAAAACATAACGTTTCTATGGAGTGATTTCCCACTTCACATTTCACTCCTCTCTCTAAAAAAAATCAGTTTTACATAAGTTCATGCTTACGTGATCATAGACAAGAAAAAATAGTGAAATATCTTATTTACAATTTCATCACGTGTGACCCTCTGTGCCACAAGTTTTACACAACATATCTTATACCGTATCATTAATTTTATTACATAGTTTTTATATTTCCATTAAGTTGACTAGATCTGAAAATGATAATCTTATGAATTGTGTAAGAAAACAAACAAATAATATGCAATGTCACAATTCCAATAACAAAATATAAATCACTTAATAACATCAATGCATTTGTAGAATATCCACACGAGAACATATCCTTTTGAATATCATCACCATCAATAGCCTAATACCATCCTAAGGCGTTTTTGAGTCTTGTTACATCCTTCTCAATTTCGTCTTCAAATTCGCTTTTCCACCACATATCCAAAAAAAAATTTTGTAATTAGCTCTTTATCTAAAAACTTTCCAAAACCAAGATTAATTAATATGTCATCAATATGTATGGGTTGTGACTGCTCCTTAACCCTTATATTAACCTGGTTCACAGTTTCGTCCATGCCTTTATGTACATTCTTCTGAATAATTTTGTCTCTGTTGTCCAAAAGCTGATCCTTGCCTATCACCGTTGCTATAGTTTCGTTGCCTTGATTATCAGTTTGAATCTCTATGGACCTTTTATTCTCTTTACGCACCCCCTTATCAGCCACGATGTAATGTTTTCCATCATGAGTCGCAACTCTTGCAATTCCTCATTTTTTGGTTGCCACGATCTTGGAGCTGTATTGGTAGTAATATTATTCACTAGTCTCAAGTCTGTACTTTTCTTTTCCTTTTGAGCAAATTTCTTACAATTATCATTATCCTTAAATTCCAAAGTACTGTTAGTTGAAAATTCATTTTTATTTCTCAGCCATGTTTGATAACCTCTGTGTCTTATTGGTGTAACCTCTTCCCCTCTGTATCTTCTCCAATTTGGAAAAAATATATCGAGACCCTGTCTGCCAAAAATTGAAAATGGTAGTGACTTGCTGACTATCCACCATTCAATAAAATACATATCATTCCTATATATACATTGTAATGCTGCTTTTCCAATTAGGTATTACTGATATCCTTAATGCTTTTCGTTCTCTCGATTCTTTCCCATTGTCGTTTATACTTTTTTATTGCGTCTTGGTCGATTACATTTGGTTCTGCACCCGTGCCAATTATGACACTAAAGAATTGCTCATCCACCAGAAAACGTATCATGTTTGGTGTTGATCTTACCTTCTGCGTGTCCGTTTCCACTACATTTACCCAAATATCAACATGCACGGCAGTGCATGAGCCAAGTTCTTCACGTCAGAAAACGTTAGCACTGCCAGAAGCATGTTATACAGGAACAAGAGTTTATGGCAAAATCGACGATTTGGGGGCCCCGTAAGAAAAAAGATGTTAAAGATAGGAATATGAGCTTTTGCCGTTAAGGAGATATGGTAAATATGTGCAGATGTACAAAATTTCATATTCGTATCTCAAACTATGTTCTAGTTGTGGACCCCTGAAATTGCACATTTTAGGCTAACTGACTCACTCACTCACTCACTCACTCACTGACTGACTCACTCATCATATTGTTTAGGGTGTTTG
>JAGDQP010007686.1:0-18656 GCA_022664845.1 Lepisma saccharinum | reverse complement strand
TTTGTTCGGATCGTTTATTCCAACTCACGATTGTTCAGCCCTTTCCTTAATCTGATCAACCTCTGCTTCCGACAAAAGCTCCATCTGTTGCGTTTGTCTCTGTCTCTTGTTTGCTGCTTCTTGAAACTATAACATACAATCTTAAAATGCCCTTTCTTCCACAATATCCACAAAACTAATTAAATGCTGTACATTGCTTTTGCTTATGCGTACTTCCACAGAACGAACAGTTAATGATTAATTTATCTAGCTCTTTCTCGTACAATTTGCGAAATTGTTGTGTGCGACCTCCCTCCAACTTATGAACACCTTGATTTTGCTCATAAGTTTATTTGAAGCGATGATCGAATAATGCGCTATCTCCCTCAATTGTTTCATGGTGTAATGCAATTTCAGCTGCGATATCAAATGTTAATTTATCCATTGTCAATAGACGTTTTCTTGCTGTAGAATCTGCTGTTCCAAACATCAACTGATCTATCATTGTTTCGTCAAGAAAGGAATCCAATTTGCATTTGTCCGCTTGTAATTTCAGTGATTGAATGTATTCTGACCCTGTCTGGCCTTGCTATTGTAGTAATGCATGAAAATGAATGCGTTCTGTTCGGAAATTTGTTTAACTATCAAATAGTTTCAACAATGTACTTTGTACAGCTTCAAACGAGAGATCAACTGCCTTTTGTGGACTTACATTGATCTTTAATTTTTCATATGCCTCATTATCTAAAGAAGCTATTACTACGTCGATCCTTTTATAATGTAGAATCATCTATCCCAAACACTTTACAGTGTGACTCGAATATTTCCAGATAAGGATCAGTTTTATCCTATCTTGCATGAAAAGGAGCGAATAATACTGCTTTAGCTTCCATACTCGAATACTTGCTTTGAAAGAAATACAAAATAATATATTGTGTCTGGGAAAGGGTTCATGGCGTTTTTTAGTAAATTTCAACTGGTTTTCTTATAGGGTACAAGCGAACTTATTTAAACCAAATATACTCCATTATTATCGACAATATTTCGCGATTTTGCAGGTAGATCCATGATGCCATCGGTGAAGAAATTCTGTGGTTTCTGGTTGAAAATCTGAATCAAGTGGTTTTCACAGGCTTCTTCTGAAACCAGCTTAATTCCATTGAGAGACTTCTAAAGAGAACGGAACAAGTGATAGTCTGAGGGTGCTATGGCTGGACTATACGGTGGATGTATCAACACTTTCCAACCAAGCGCGCGCAATTTTTGACGGATCATCAACGAAGTATCTGGTCGGGCGTTGTTATGATTCTAGATAACACCTTTCATATTATTGATTTCGGGCACGTCTCAGAAATGGCTCGTTTTCATAGCGTTTCAGCAGCGCATCGCAGATGTTCATTCGGTCGATCATGTTTCTCTCGTTCATGCGGAACCAATACATCGAGCTTTTTTTAAGCCAGCTTTGCGTAAAGGGTACAACACAGTTTTGTGGTCAATGCCTAGCTTCCATACCAATATCTACTCTGCTGATATGCTTATCTTGCTGGAACTTTTCAAGAATTTCATCACCTTTTTCAGTGATTGGACGACCAGCGTGTAGCTCATCTTTCACATCAAAATTACCAGAACGAAAGCGAGCGAACCTTTTCCGCGCAGTAGATTTTGATAATGTTCTTTCTCCGTATACAACACATATTTTTCTCACACCTGCGCAACGTTCTTCCCTTTGTCGTAATAATATTGCAAAATACAGCACAATTTGACATTACTGTTCTCCATTTTCACAGGCAAACAACTTTCCAACCACTGCACCAATTTCGCTGTTCATACACTCACAGTAACGATCAAAGTTACACCTTTCTAAATAGATTTTATTGGTTGCGCTGCGATCTGTGTTTCCTAAAGTATTTGCAACTGACGCAATCTATCGGGGAAACGCCACGAACTTTTTCCCAGACCCAATATGTAACTGTTAAAATTCACGATAATTGCAAACCGGTATACTTTTCGTAACGTTAATATTCGTATTTGATTAACATATTTCTAGAACCAGCCTCGTTCGCCATTGTTATTTTCTTTATTATTATGACGTTTCATGTTACTATTTTATAGGAAAACGGCATGAAAATTTGGATGCTCTAAAATCTTGGAAATGATTTTTCTAAGTATATTAATCTTTGTAATTTTAACATTCATCAACGCAATTCGGTAGTTTAAAATGTGTCAAGTACGAAATTCCTTCACTAGCATATATATTTTAATGCACGTTTCTACATTTCAATGCTACGTCTTTATTTTTGCACTATTATTAATAATAGGTTATGATAATCACAACCGGGTTATCTCCATATTGTGATTGAATCTTCCAATATTCACTCTGTAGATAGATCCTTATGTTATAATGTTTACAGTTATATAACAAATAATTCGTTTCAGCAGACGTAACGTAAGGAAGAAGTGAAAGTTTTACTGAAGACAATGAAACAATATGTTTTCTAATAAAAACCCTTTGTTGCTATCGAATTATGTCTAAATATTGTATAATATATATTGTTTTTCTACTGTCAACAATGTAATGATAGTCGCTTACAAATTTCCCCACATTCTTCCAATACATTTTGAGGCAAAGTAATGAATAACGGCCTACCATCATTTCCCTACAATTCAAGACTTATGTGGAAATTGTTGACTCTGTGGGTAATAAATACAAGGATAATAATTTCTAACAGTACACATCTGAACTTGTGCTATTAAGAGTCAAGAGATTTGAAACGTAAAATATCATGCCTGTAACATGATTTGAACACCTATAAGACCAGAAATAGATGTAGGGTTTATGGTAAAGAAGAAGTATAATTATAATTTTACTAGATATGTTTAGACATAAGTTTAACCTACTTTCTTGTGATGAATACTAAAGTATAACTAAAGATGAATGTTTGAAAATACATCATTCTGTAAATTAAAGCAGAAACCAACAACGGACTGTATCTGTTGGATGGAAGAACGGCACTTTAAAAGAAAAACGTCGTAGCACTTTAACATTTCTTGATTATTGCCGTAATTAAACTAAAATATTTTGACTAATCATTTGATCTAACTAGTTGATAGTCCCGAATTCATAGGGTGGCAGACGGACATATGGTGCAGGGAGATAGATGGTACATCATATGAATAGTCCATTTACTACAGTCTTTCACAATTTAGTATAAAACACAACAGGTGATAAAATAGTAGGGTTTACTTCCCGGTGGAAAAGAAACTGAAAGTAGACCACTACTTCAACTTCGTAAGGATTTATCAGTTGAGCGAATTATTCTTATTATTTCTATTTTGTACGTATTGTTGGTCTTTTGTAGGTAGCAATTAAGACAGTTTTAAATATGTATTCTATCTCGTTATCTATCTTCTGTAGTGTTTACCGACATTTTAAGGAAGTGCTGTGATCTTGTTAGGTATCTGGAAACATTATTCATCTCGACTCAGTTGGGTAAGATGGTGCGAAATAGGGTGGGTCAAATGGCGCACTTTTTATTGTTAACTGTTCATGAGCTCAGCAAACCGTCATAGGATCTCAGTTGAAGTTAAAGAGGAAGAAATACTAGGCCATCTTCAAATACCACAATTCAGTACATCCAATAATATTACTAACGTCAAACCCATTTCCCAATACTAGAACACAGTACACTCACTGGTACTACACGATCATATAATCAGAAAAGAATGTCTCAAAATGATTCACTGAACTAATTTCTACTAATTTTTACTTTAGTATCGTCCTCGTGCAACAGCGCCTGCAATTGATGGTCCTCAAACTTCCTGGGCCGATTTTCACTCTTCTTGTCACTCAGGTCAAAATTGCCGTCTTTGAACCGACGAAACCAATCTCGGCACGTTGTTTCCGATAAAGCACTGTCAGCATAGGCCTCCACAAGCATTCGATGCGCGTCGGCAGCCGATTTCACCAAATGGAAGCAGAAAAGCAGAGCTTCCCGCATATGCTCTTTTTCTGGCACAAAACTAGCCATGCTTAGCAACGGAACACTGCGTGTTGTTTGTCTGCACTTGCTGATTATGTGCACTGATTCGTGTTGCCAGAGGTCCAACTCATCCACACAATAGGTCTGGCGTGCAGCTTCATACGCTCACGAACGCCATCTATGAGAAAACAGCGGATTTAAGCTTATACACCTTGTAAATATCACTGTGTTAGTTTCCATGACTGACAATAATTTCGTACTATGTTATGCATTCTTAAATCAAAATACTTGAGTTTTGGTATTATTTAATCTACCTTGTATGAACATTATGAAACTTTCAATTGACCATTCTTTTCGTTACCGACAAACATCTATTGAACTGTGAATTCTCGAAGTATTGTACTGATTGCGAGAAATTCAGAATCATTATGTTTGTGACGTCACTCGCATCCTGTGTGATGTGCATTGAATTGGGTAATTTGGACAGTTTATGTCATTCCGAAACTCTTATATGAAATGTTTAAAAGTCTAGTTTAAGCAATTCAATAACATTTAACGATTTTGCATTATCAATTTATTTCAAACCTTATGATATTGCATTAACATGTGCATGTATGCAAAAACATTTTACTCGGCATGCGAATACAAACATTGCAGCGGGAACCATTTACAAGCAAAGAGACAATATATAAAATCTATTTAAATACCATAAAATGTATTAAATAAATATAATAATTTTGAGAGTATTTGTCCATTAAAGTATATTGTATTGTAGTAGAATATATATTTGGTACTATTTTCTGTTGCGTAAGCTCTTTGTTATCCCACTCTACATAAGGTTTCCATTGTGTACAAACACATAAACCTGATTTACTTTTGGGCCCTTGAGGCACAAGATTCTTAGGATTCCTAATAAATAGATCAAATTTGTTTGCTTTTAAATTCTTCGTTAAAATTTTCGTTTATATATACCCTGTTAAGCTTCAGATAGGACGGACCAAACAGCACACAAATAGAGGTATTTTATTTGACTTGGTCTTAGTTCCATAATAATATTTTTTTCCTTCAGCCTCAGAATCACGGCAGAAGTCGGAGTAGTGAATGCTAAACTACAGTATATAGCTTAGTTATAGCCATTCCATTCGTTACTTCAATTTATGTTATATGCTTAGATAATTCCGGTATCTTCCTTTTCACAGAGATACTCAGATGGTTCATCTTGTCCCATATCCCACGGAACCTATTGGACGTTGCACTTCCGGCACTTCTTCCTTTGAGCCAGTATATCTGGTTTTCGTTATAAAACTTCCATGGTCGGCATCTACTTTGTACATTATAGGTAGTAATGATATGACTGACGACACACCACCAAGCACAAACATGACGAATAAATTCGGAAATAGCATATGCTATCCGTCTGGCATCTAGTTTTATGTAGTATTTAAACTCTGATAGCTTAAAACGTTTTGATTTTATAATAATTATCAATGTGTGGACTTACTTACGACTTGGGGAACACATCAGATCTAAATTTGCGAATATAATTATTTTTCTCTGGATATTGGGTTTATATCCTTCTGTAGCAAACAGACGTGTTTTGAACGTTGATTTTTCGTTTATTAATCATTAGCGGTTGTAAATGATATTTCAAGAAAAATACTTGGTATTGTCGCTAGATGATAGTTCAACGTGGATTCAACTGCTATTTTCAACTATTGTATAGATTTCGTTTCATGAGATTCTGTCTAATTTAATGGAATTAAATTTGTAATTTAAAGCTAGTTGAATGCAAGTAACTATTATTTTGTGTACTCTTTGTATGTTGAAAACACGTTGAATTTTAATACACATTCCAACTAAAATTTGATTTCGTTGATAGGACATTAATATGACGTGTTTCAACTATTATATTGAACAATGCTCTAGATTATATTTTCAAGTTATTTGCATAAACATGTTCTTAGAACTGAAAAGAATTAAATTAACTACGTTTCTCATATTCTCATTTGCATGTAATTTTAAACTTTACTCCAACGATCATTTAAGTTTTTTAGTAGGGCGTTAATGCGAAGTGTTTTCAACTATGACATAGATATAACTTTATTTGCGCTTTTTAGGAAACATATTACACTTCTTGAGAAATGCAAATTTATCAGTGCAGTCGAAGTGTTAAAGAAGGAAATATCAACATAACAATGAAAGAATGAGAGCATTCCTTATTGTTATTTTCACATCATGGTGAACGAGACGTCTGAATTCGAGTCACCTGCTTTCAAGACTGTAGTTTACTACAGTTACCGTGAAAGAATAGTGATTTTCAAGGCTGCTCCGTGGATCAGGGGTAACGTATCGAGCAACCAACGACGAGTGTGGAATGTTAAATCTTCGAGTCCCACAGCAGATGGTTGGATACTTCATATTTTGAAAATTAATAATTTATATCATGATAAAAGCAACGAACTAAATGCTGCTATATGTTTATTCCCATAAACAGGAACCATGTTCAGTTTTTACCAAGGAAACCATTCCTTCATTGCCCGCTTCTTGATTTTATGCTGTTTCTTCTCAACTATTATTTAATATTTAATAAACGTTTGAACATGCGCACATTTAGGAACATTTACAACTTCAAAATTACGTTTCAGTACTAACTTTTAATCCATGTCTTTACAACGTGTGCGTGCTACTTGGGACTAGGTAGTGTACATCACATTCATATTTATAATACAGACATTTTGCTATGAATTGTTTACGCGGGACCAGAAATTAAAACTTCGTATTTTGCACTATTTGTTGTATTTGATTCGGATAATAGTTCGCCTCCGATAGATCCATCCGTCCATAGCCGTAGATGCTTAAAGGCCACAAATCAATGAAATTCTTTATATCCGTTTTAAAGCTACACTAAATTAATTAAAAATACATACGGAAACTACTTCCTGAAAATAAAGATACGAGTAGAAAATACCAAATATTGTGAAAGATAATTCTTCGCTCTTCATAGTTTTGTTACTCTGAAACTCAACTGTGTAATGGATACATATTAGGCACTTCTACAATAGTTCATCATTTTCATGTTTGAAACGATGTAAAAATAGTTCAGTGCCTTTAGGTTTACCTGTGAAAATGATCATCAATGTAATGAAGTATATTGACGTATTTTGATTCAAAATATTTCTTCACTAAAATTAATTTTACATAAGGCAGTACATTTGTAGTATGAATACACGTATTTATGTTCACACTTAAAACAGTTATCTAAGAGGCAAATTTCTTACCAAATTAAGTATCTTTAAACTGATTTTAAGCTACAAACAGGAAGATGAAAGGAAAATTCAATGTCATTGAAAGTGTTCCCACACAATTTTAATATATATATATATTGAGTGTGTGTGAGAGAGAGAGAGTGCGAGAGATGTTGGTTTCACTGCAATGGTGATTTGGTACATACTGACACTGTACATAAGTTTGAAGTGACACGTAGTTCACGAGGTGTGTCGGACATCACGGGATGCCGGTGCCTCGTCGTTCTTGAAGATAGGTATATTGAATTCAGACCTGGTCAGTGTGTAATGCAGGAAAGGTATCAGCTTATCTCATAAGTATTATCGGATTTTTGCCCCGTGAGGAATAGAACTATATCTTACCTGGAACACTACCGTTAGTCAGGAAAATAGCCTCCAAAGGACTAGACAAAACTCTATCACCTGTTAACCAGTTGTTGAATCCCCCGCTGAAAGAAGCCACTGGTTTTGGAGGCCAAAATCTGCATCACCGTTCGTCGCGCATCATCCTCATTTTGCAGTGTTTCCCCGGAAAGTTGGTTTTGCAGGCTTCGAAAAAGGCGGTAGTCTGTTGGTGCAAAATCTGGTGAAAACGCAATGTGAGGAAAATTCTCCCAACCACATTCCTCGATCTTAGCACAGGGCGTGCTTACCGTGGATGAACACATCCTTCCGATTAACCATGCAGAGCGTTTCCCAAACAATGCAGTTCGTATGCGTTCAAGCTGCTGACAGTATACATCTGTATTTATGGTCTGGTTACGTGGCAAGAGCTTAAAATGGATTATCCCATGCATATACCACCAAACACTCAACATCACTTTGCAGGGGTGGAGATGCTGTTTTTGGCGCAGTGCCTGCGGACCCCCTTTAGGTCATTGCCTCTTGCATTTAATGTTATGGTAGAGGATCCACTGTTTATCCTCTGTCACCGTTCTGTCCAGAAATGGCTCACGTCTGTGACGGCTGAGCAGGGAACTGCAGATGTCAACTCGTTGCTGCTTCTGTTGAGGCATTAACGCATGGGGTACTTATTTTCCGAGTTTTGAAAACGGAACGAAGGCCCTGCAGATGACGATGAACGGTCGAATGTGACATGGAGTTCACTGCCCAGTTCCTGCAATAGCTTGTATTGGATTTGTCTCCACCGCTGCTCGCAGCGCATGATTGTTCAGTTGCGCAGGTCTTCCTTCTCGTGGCCAGTCGGTGGGACTGGTGTCTCCAGTCCAAAACTTCTGGAATCACCTCTGACACTTTCGCATACATGGCATTCTTGTTCGAGCTTCGGCGCTAGCGAGATGTCCCTGGTGAAATGCATACAGCGTGAAATGCCGTATGTGGTCCTTCGATACTCCATGATCAAACACAAGCCACACTTCCAAAACGTCGAGTAGACCGTTCTCTTTCTACACATTGTTGCACAATCGAGTGCCCTATGTTACTCAGCTATAACACGTGTCGTCTGCTTCTCTATTCGCTCGTCATGTGGCGTCATTGGTGCGGTCATCCCACATACGACATTACTTATAGGATAGCCCGATAGAAAGGAAAGAAAGATATGTGGGCGGTGTAGCGGTAAGCGGTTCTGATGGTTACAATGATTACACAAAATGAAAACATGTCACAATAAATTGTATAACTACAACAGTTAGAACAGTTAGCATTTAAGTTTTAGTATAAGTAAATATGAACAAAAGTTGAATGTCTGATACTGTAATTTAAAGATTACTAAATTTATATTGCAGAGGTGCAATTTCTTATCAGTTACACCGAAGTATTCGACAAATGACACTTTCTCTTATCTCCTAATATATAACGGTTTTCATTGTATTCTGATAACGATTTAAAAACTGAAGTATGCGTAGCGTTTGTCATCGTAATTGGGGTTTTCCTTAAGACTACTGTTTACTTTTAATAGCTCTCCAATTTTTAAAAACGTTCTTTTTCCTCTCCTGAAAAACTAAATTTTGTGAGATACGTGGTAGCTGCAAAGCACCATCGATATATCTTCCTCATATTTATCATGGTGAAGGTATAGGAATTATAGCAATGTGGCGATGAATGCATAAATAATCCCATCATTTTCCTCGTAAGGCTCCAGGAAAACAAAACAATAGTAAATTGGTATGAATCTGTGAAAACTTAACTCCAATTCTGCTGATTAGATTGATTATCTGCACGGTAAATCATTAAACGTTTGCTGTGTTTAAAATACTTTTAAAAAAGCAGAAAAAAGAACTGAGAAAATATTTTGTAATAAAATCGCGCCTATACATAAAAAAAATACAACTCTTCTCCAGAATTGTCTGCAGCAAATTGATATGGACTCGGAACGGAAACAATACAGTTTATCAGAGCTACGCGAGCACTATGGCAGGTTATTTGTGAATGAGAGGTAAGTTACCCGAAGCGACGTCCTTTGGATGATTCGGGGTTAGCGAGGTATTAGCAAAGAAATATCGCTCGGATCGGATCCAAACCACACCTTACGGTTTGAAGGTTAAAATGGTAAGTGGAAAATGCCAAACAATTCATTGCCTGGAGTGACTGTTTGCATTTTGCAGGCGTATAGAACGTATTCTGAAAACCTTCTTAATAGTCTCATCACTGTCATTCAATTTCGAGTTCTAGAACTTGAAATTGGAATCTACGATGGTGTTGCTCAGAATCAGTCCAGTAGTCCTTCGACTGTAACAAGAGATTACCGATTACAACTTTTATTTTTTGGTGTGTGTAGGGGGGCGGGAATTTGCTTTAACTCAAGAAACCACATTACTTCATGTTCAGGAACCACATATCGTGATCATGAAATCTTCATTAAACAGAAAGCAGAATTTAACATTGATCATGAAGCTGCTTCTATTATACATAAAGGAGAGTAGAAAGTAAGCAAGTTTGTCTAGAACGAGTTTTGAAAAACACGTCATACCTAGTGGCCGTAGCTCAGTTGGTGGAGTGTTGGCTAAGCAAGTGGAATATCCTAGAAACAATTACAGTGGCTGCCCATCTCCACAGAGGTCTTCCAGGGTTTCTCCTGAGTCGCACCAGGCAAGATCAGGGATGGTACCTGCAAATTAGGCCATGGAGAACTACCATTAAACATCCTCTTTCCAGCTCCGTTCCAGCCTGAATGTAAGATGTCTAAAAGTAATAAAACTCAATTTCAAAATTGCATCGAAGTGGCCCTCTTAATAAATTTCAAAATGAAAGATGTTAAATAATACCGTAAACCGTACTTTAGGCAGGTTTTAGTGCATTTTAAGCCTGTGCTTTTTGTGTGTCATTTTTTCAACAAAGAAACTATTTAAAAAATGACAATATGGCTCCTGTCTACGCGGTTGCAAAAAAATACTTTTGTAACATTGACTATTTTACTAAAACAAATGTGTCTACTGATTGACAAAGTAGCCTTGTGTTTTGGGCTAGTTTGGCAGCTAGTGAAATGACTGCTTTAAATAAATTTAAATGCATTAGACCAGTCGAATTAGGTACCTCTCGTGGACATACTTAGTAATGAATTTTTTTCTTCACAGGATTGTTGTAATAGTGGTCCTAATCAACATACTAAAAGTCCTGAATGATCCGCCTTGTGCTAACTCCGCCATCTTGGAAAATGGCGGACGATCACACATCTTCATTCGGTTTTCGGCTAATTTCTCAAAAACGGTTAATTTTAGAAAGAAAATGAACTAGACCAATTTGAAAGAGCAGAAAAGTTCCTATTAGATAGAGTTTATACATTTTTCTCAGAAGTTAAAGGTAAATTTATTCTCTAAAAAAAATGGCCTTTTTTCGGACCATGAAAGTATCAATTTGCTAAAAATTGCCACTTTTGCAGGATTATTGAAATTTTTTGGGATTACTTGATCATTATTCAACTCTTAAACTAAATTAAACTAGACTCCCTGACTTCAGAGCCCCAAAGAACTGAAATAACCGAAAATTGTCTCTGTTACCGGAATATTATATTTTTACAGGATAATTGACTATTATTCATTTCCAATTGATTTTGTAATATCAAGGATGAATTGTAGAATATTTCTCAAGTATTTCAGCTCAGAGAAATGTTCCCTTCCTTACCTAGTTAACCACCTTTGCTAATAAAGATATGTTTTCTGCTTCGTGATTTTTAAATCGCAAGCGCAGATATTACTTATGATGTTTGTAATATAAGGCCTATTTCCACATCACCTTTACCATATTGGGAGGTAAGGCCAATTGGCACGTTTCTTACGTGGTGTTCACTGGAGGCCTAATCCACGAAGGTAATGATCATTCTAATTTCTATCTTCATTCTCATCATCCATTATTTCTATTGCAGGTTGATTACTACATCCCATGCCGCTACAGTGAGCGCAAAGATCCGTGGTTTTTTGCATAAACAACGACCTTCACAGTTTTTTTATGCAGCAGCATGAAATTGGTTTCATTATTTCGTCAGTTGGCGGTGCCTGAGTCATTGGGATAGGTAGAAGAATGTTTCCATGAGCTTCCCATCCCCATTCTTCTGGATCAAGTTGTTTCCATCTTCATAACGGCACTTGATGGTAAACCCTCAACATGTGCATGGAGGCTGCATTTGAAATTGGAGGAAGACTATCCAACTTCACTTCGATTTTCCTTTGTGCAATTTCTCTGTTAAAATATTTATACCTGTAGTCATCAAGATATTTATCTGATTTGTCAGCATCGAAATGGAATAACGCAAGGAAATAATGACCTCGGTTCTTTTACCAATAACACGGCTGAGACAAAGAGAAACAACTGGTATTGGTGCAATAAAACACAACGAAAGAGAATCTCTATGAACTTTCCTGTTGTCACGGCGGGGCTGGGCAATCATCAGAAGTTTTTACGAGATGTAGTAACAAGTAAAGGTTCCCACTCATTGATACGCCTGAGATAAAAAGTCTAAGAAAGGAAAGGAAAAATAAACCCATGAGGTTATGCTTTCACTTTTCAAAAAAAAAAATCCACAATATTTTGCTACTATTTAGTCCCCGGAACCGTATGCATGTGGGCTTACAGCTTTCCTTCCATCTCGTCCCCCCTCCCTCCTTCAGCCCTATGCTTGCTATGTCAGTTTTCCAGTTTTCAATAAATGTACCTACCATCTCTTTAAAGACACTAAGTGGTTGCTTTTATATTCATAGTGGCAAACAAGAATGGTTGAAATCGGAGATAGGACAGGGAAAGAAGGGAAAACACACCATTTCTTTGTTACTCGGATTTTTAGCAGCAACAACCATAAATAGAAAGGCCAACTAAATTAGAAACAAGATAATAAAAGAACCAGTGACATATCTGTACACTTAACAGTATTGTTTGTAGTTTCACTAATTTCGCAAAAGCTAATTTCCCATCCAAACGTGGGCGGACAAAGTGGTTGAAAAAACCGACCACCTCTGGAAAGCTGAAATAAATAGTACGTTTAACTACAAAAATTGTTGTATAACAAGGAAGTTTGTAGCCTGATTGACTTGCATATGTTTCCTATTATTGCTCGTTGTAGTTTTGAGATGTTGCAGACTCAATTCATTTGGGTCGCGGTGGCTAAATTGGTAGAACGCTAACCTCTGACGCTAGGGGTCGTCGGATTGATCCCTGTTCATGCCATATGGGCTTTGTGGTGGACAAACACTGTGTGAGTAGGTTTTATCGGGTTCTCCCGTTTCCTCCCACTTTCTTCGTTAAACCAATTCATCTCATCATCATCCATCCGACCTGAGCCAATTGGCCTAAAGGCCTTAAAATTAAATTAAATTCTAAATTCGTTTCTGCCGACGAGGTACTTATGTAGTCTGAGGCGTTAGGCTAACATCTCCAAGGTTGCCGGATCAAATCCTACCTAGGGCAGGGATGTTTATGGATTTTTACAATTATTGCACTCATTTAATCGTGACGGGCTGAAGTGAAAGTTACTAGAATGGTGCATGCATAATAAAGTTCACTAAAGTTTTCTCAAGTCGTTTGTAGACAAACCTGTTAACACTTCTGATAATGGATATCGTTTCTTTTTCTTAAACTGCTGTACGATTTGCACGGTAAACAGAACAAATTTAGCGAACATTATAGTGTGATGTTTTCTGATGTATGAATTACGAAAATTTCGCATCTCGGTTCGACTCGCCTAGCCCGATAACATTCCGGAAAACGGGAGGCCGATCCAGCCAGAAAAGTGGGTTCCGAACGCAATTACTCACTATGTGTATATATATATATATATACGTTCCGAAGGAAGAAATCGCACAAAGGAGGATGCTCCAAGAAGAAAGATGGAAAGTTAGCAGCACAATAGCTGGCACACGAGATCATGACCAGTTTATTCCAGTTGATTCGAATTCAATTTCGGTCAGAAAAGTCTCAAATGACACGATTCACTTCGTGACCAAACTTCCCGCTACCGTTGATCCGAATTTAAATTTGACTGAACAGTTTCCTGGTTGTTATGTTGCCTGCATTTATGACAATCAATGGTGGGTAGGCAACATCGTGGAAGTTCCCATCGAACAATCTGATGTGTTGGTACAATTTATGCATCCGTGCGGCCCTACTAATATATAGTTGTACAAGATATATGTTGTATTCCAGAACAACATCTTTGCGTGCTTCCAGCTCCTTCAGTTATCTGTTGGATTCCCAAAAGAGACGCTAAGGAACTACACTTCTACATTCACTAATACATACTTAAGTGCTCGTTGTAATTTGGCAGTAAGGACTTCGGCTTGGGAACCATATAAGATACCCACTTTAGGCTTAGGAATCTCGACAAAGAAACCAGAAACCAGACCTGGGATCCTGAAGCGAGAAACCCACTCGTGGTCGGTATTGCACGGCTATCGGACGTGAGCTCTGTGGCGGTGGGGTTGGTGGTTCAAGTGCCTGAACTGCTAGTGACAATGTCACCATGGCTCATCGCAATATAATAGTCGTAATAATGTCTATATAAAACACATGGATGTTCATGATCATGTTACAAGGGGCAGAGAGAAACTATCATCCCGCATAAAACTGCGTTGTTCTCCAAATCAACAATAAACATGGGAATTAAGCTGTATAATAAACTTCCAATACATATAAAATAATCCAGATCCTTTGATCGGTTCACTGATTTAGTGCGGAGCGTACTACAGAAACATATTTTTTACACAGTAGACGGATATCTTCATTTTGATTTCCAAAGCATAAGAACTTAAAACTATATCAAATAACTTCAACACTGTCAGAAGTGTGTATCCATATTATGTAAATACTGAAACATTAATGTAATTTTCGAAATTAGGTATATCTCTCTTCTCTTAGTATTAATTATTTCAAGAATTTGGGTAGTACTCTCTTATTTAACAATTTAAGTGCTTATATTTCATCCAGTATAGTTTTTAGCAACAATATAATCTCGATTGTATTATGTTATCTTGTGTACGACATGTTTTATAGTAGTATTTGGATATTTAGCCATTTAAGTGATTTTATTTTACCCAATGATTTCTAACAATAATGTAATATTGGTTGTATTAAGTTTTTTAGTTTGTGACATGTCACGACAAAAGTAGTACTTCTATATTTAGCTATTTAAGTGTATTTTATTTCACTCAATGTATGTTCATCAACAATGTATCCTTGTTTTATGTTCAATACTTATATTCTATACCGTTGTTCTAGATGTGCTATTGTATGGTCAAACGAACGCAATAAAATCTGATTCTGAACAAACAAGACGAAACATGATAGAATGCATGGGATGTTACCAAAGCAAAGTTTCTAACTTTGACCCTATTTTTAGGACCTTATATACCCGCGATGAAAAATCAACTCAACTTTCTTAGAAAGGTTGAAACATGCTCTTTCTAATGAAAATGATTGAAAACAGTTTTCAGAAGGTCTTTTTTCGTAACCGCTGGTTGAAAATACATTATTTTGGGCTTTTTTTTACAACAATCGTCAACTTTCAACTGAGTTTGTCAACGATTGGAAAGCTGTAGGAGCATGGCATTTTATATTCGATAACCTTGTGTCGCTACGTTTTTACGCCCAAAGTTTCACGTTTTTCCTAGTGTTACTTTCAGAGATATCAAAAATCAAACTTTACATCTTTTTTGAAGTCGCATTTTTTTCGGCCAAGTTTGCTCCAATGTATTTACATGAATATCGCTCGTGAAAATGTTTCTCTGATTTTGTTTCATAGACCACAAAAAGCTGTACAAGCTAGCAAAGTTTTGTTTCCCTCAAGAAAATAGTACCAGAGTTATTATGTCTTAAAGTTGTAGCAACCTGAGCATCATACTGTCGACGGCTGAAGTATGGTGTCACTGAAATGTCTCTAGCTCCGCAAGTATTGCATCGGCGAACTTAAAACTTTACCAATGGTCATTGGGGGCACGTGTGAATGTTCACACCAAATTTCATCGAAATCCATGATGGTCGAGCGGGAATCCCCAGACCACTTGACATGGAATGACCCACTTGGAGAACACCATGTTTATAAAGAAAAGAACATAACTAAGAAATAAGTGATACAAAATTTCAAAGATTTGGTGACAAAACTAGAAAACCCTTTCACTATAACACAAAAACCAACCAAAAGAATCTAAACTACAATCATCTTTCAGCAGTAATTCTTGCATTCTTAACCGTCGTCCTCACAGACCTCACAGGTATAAAATTTGTTTTTGAACTTTTGTTACAGTACCCAGATAATCAACTATTGACATATGATACAAACAAATCATTAAGTATCAAAACGATTCATTAAGGACCATGAGTGATATTTTAAGAACACATAAATATTTAAACTATTAAGAATAAATATAAAGAATATTAAGAACAGAACACATACATATGTAGGAACCGAAATAGCCCCGTTTTACGATACATATTCATTAAAGGAGAATGTTTAATTAAATCATTTAAGAACAGAATGAATGTTTAATTAAATACTACATTTTCAATTTTAAATACTGTACACGCATGTTGTTTAATGTGCACACAAACGCAGTTGGTACTGATCTTCGTGTTCCTCGATTTGTAGGTTGCGTGTCCCTGACAGGAAGTGAAACATGTTGCATATTTGGAAAGTGTATTGTAGAATATCTCACTCCAATTCCGGCTCGAATCACAGAGCTCAGTTCCACTAAGAAAATATCTGACGATATGTGGCAATGCTTGGCCACGTTATGTAACAATAACGGTGGATTTGGCATCACCCAAAGCTTATTCTCTTGTTTGGGAATTTCTTGAGACCAATTTTTTAATGGTGAGAAAGGAAAGGAATTGTCAGGGCCTACTTGAACACACACGTAAACTCATCACACATTCCTTATTCAAAATATTAACGTTAATGATTAATTCAAGAGAAACAGCAAGTTTTGTCAATAATATAAATCAATTAGATGCTTTTTGTAATAAGGTAATCATAGTAAACAATGAAGCAACGCCTCAGTTCCCGCAGAGGCGGGGGAGAGTTTTTCAGCTCATAGGCCACAGTGTATATAATCTGAATTGAATTTTCTTTATGGTCTTAGGCATCTAAGACTGAGGCAGCGATACTCGAGGGGAAAGGATACGCTAAGGTGTTTGCCATTACCTACGTTGAAGGTGCTATCCCAGTACAGGGTAAGTCAAAATGATGGACCCGATTTCATAAATTTATTTTGTGAAATATAATGAACATATCTTAATGTGAGCTACGTGCAAGGAAAGGCAAAAGTTCAAAGTTTAGTTGAGTTTAGTTTATGTCCCGCGTGGTTGCATTGTCTACCGCTACGCGGCGCTGGAAGCAGTTAACGAAAATGGCGCTGACTGGAGAGCAGAAATCGTTCTGTGTGCTGGATTACCATGTAAACAACTCTGTGATGAGTGTTCAACGGCATTTCCGTACCAAGTATGGCAGAGACCCACCTACTGGAAAAATCATTCGTACGTGGTATGAAAAATTCAGAGATACGGGCTGCATCTGTAAGCGAAAATCGACTGGCCGTCCTTCAGCTGAGGAAGAGACAGTGGAACGTGTTCGCGCCAGTTTTGTGCGGAGTCCACAGAAGTCTATCTACCGGGCAGCGAGGGAACTTGAAATGCCATAGAAAACTGTATGGCGAATTCTGCGGAAACGTTTACAAATGAAATCCTATCGCTTGCAACTGCTACAAGCCTTAAGAGACACTGATTATGCTGCTCGAGCGTCTTTCTGTGCTGATTTTCTCACGTTAATGGAAGAGGATGGGTTCGCCGAAAGGTTACGTTACAGTGATGAAGCGGTGTATCACCTTTCTGGGAATGTAAACAGACACAACGTAAGGATCTGGGGAACTGATAATCCCCACGCAGTTGTGGAACACCAACGCGATTCACCCAAGGTGAATGTGTTTTGTGCCATTTCCCCTGAAAAGATTTATGGGCCCTTTTTCTTCCTTGAACCTACTGTGACTGGACATGTTTTTCTTGATATGCTGCAACAATGGCTCCTTCCACAGCTCGAAGAGGATAGTGCTGATTTCATTCTTCAATTGGATGGTGCCCCTCCGCATTACCATGGCAGCGTTCAAGATCATCTCAATGAGGCATTGCCACAGCGCTGGATAGGCCGTGCATCTCAGGAGGATCGAGTTCTCATTCGTTGGCCACCTCGTTCCCCCGATCTGACCCGTGTGATTTCTTTTTGTGGGGTTTCATAAAGGATCGTGTTTACGTACCACCACTTCCAACAACATTGGGTGACCTTCGCGCCCGCATCACAGCAGCCATTGCAGAGATTGACCGTGACATACTACACAAGGTTTGGCAGGAGATAGACTATCGGCTTGATGTGTGTCGTGTTAGGCGAGGTGCTCACATAGAGCACTTGTGATGTGACTGAAAAAAACTTTGAGAGTTACCCTTCTTATCACATGTATTACATTCAGATATGTTCAATATATTTCACAAAATAAATTTATGAAATCGGGTACATCATTTTGACTTACCCTGTATTTGCTTGGTATAACATAGGAAATATAATCTGAAGTTTCATAGTTATTCATTTACCAGGTCAAGGAAATAGCACACTCGATATTTAAGGTTCGAGCATAGTTAGAATGAAAAATTACAATTAAGTTTCAGGAATGAACAGCAAAGCGCTGATTACGGTACTGAAATAAAGAGACCTAAGGTAGTTTAATTTATTAATTATACGATTATAGTTCTAAATGTTCTGCATGCTCTGAAATGAGTTTCTTCTCTTCTTGAATTTTCCTTGAGATCATCATGAGAATTTAAATTTATTCTGGTAAAATATTAACCCTAATCATTATTTGCTTTCTCTCAATATGGCAGTGAGTTTTGTTTCTCATTTTCCTTTATAGTGAAACATTTCCACTTTCAATTGGTTGAGTAAAAGAATGTTGACAATAAGGATATATATATATATATATATATATAT
>JAGDQP010007685.1:2298-66174 GCA_022664845.1 Lepisma saccharinum | reverse complement strand
GACAATTGGGGAGCTGCTGTGAATAAAAGACAGTGGCGATCACAGTGAGAGCTTCGGCTCTCCTCTCCCAACCCGTCTGGTCAGCGTGGGAGCAGTAGACCAACTCCTCCTCTCGGGGAGAGGCCTCATCCACTAGTGGATTGAATATGGCTGTGATTTATTATATATATATATATATATATATATATATGTGTGTGTGTGTGTGTGTGTGTTACAAACACCTCTAATAAGTCAACATTTGATCTATTTTTGCATATACCTTCACATTCAATGAATATTTATGCGCTGTACATATTATTTTTTATGCTTTCTGAAACACGCTAGACTGTATCATTTCAACTGTTTTCTTATCGTGGGAAAGAAATACAAAAATAAATGTTGATGCTAGCAGGGATGGAACTCGGGTCATCTTGGTGATGTCCTCTTCCTTTCACAATCTGAGTTACAAACAAGAAACATGAATCACTTTTCTCGCTTGAAGAAATTCGATTCAAGAATAAATGATCATTTTACAATTCCTAAAACCCACGTTACCCGTTATTGTATCAAAGTCGACTCTGGTTCTAAGATTTTCACAGGCACTTAAAGCCTGATACAATCACGATGCTCCGCAAGTTGTTTGTATACTCTGACTACTTCTTTCGGGATAGTTTGAGTCTGGGAATATTTTAATTACATCTTACATTATTGAAAATCATATAGGAAGCCAAAGTTACGCAAATATTTCAGTTTCAGTTTCTGAAAATACTTATTAATGTAAAAAACACTGCTCGTATTAAGACATTTCTGAATGTGAAAGAAAAGGATTGGGCTTTTAAATCACTCTTTTCCATTGAAACGTGTTCTTTCAATGTTAAAAGCTGTCATGATGATCCAAGATAAACACTGGCCATCAACATTAATAATAGAATACTAATGGAGAATCAAATTACAGATATTGGTCAGATTCGTTCAGGAAATTTAAATATTAAATCCATTTACTTGTTTTCTGAGTTCAAGAGAAGTGACTACCCAGTTGCATCTGGACGCCGTATCAAGTTACTGATTCGACGAAGGGAAGGAAAAAGGGTTTTGTTTTTTCTGGTCATATATGAACTGTATGTAAGAGAAGCAAGGAAATAAATATAATTTTACTTCCACGTAATGAGGACATTATAAAAATCCCAAATAATGAATTTAACATTGTTGTTTGTTAGAACGAATAAGATTCTTCCAATTAATTATAATTATATTACTTACTACTCACAAAATAGTTAAAACTAATTGTTCTCTCGCTTTAAATATCAGATTGTTGCAAAAGTAATGTCGATTTGGTACCCTCAAATTCAAAAGTGAATATTTCAGGTTCCGGTACATTTCGTCAATGAAAGTACACCGTTGCCATGCGTTTTCCGAAACTGATACAAGCTTATTTATTTCCCCTGCACAAAGTACTGCAATGTACTTGGTCATAGCAGTCGTTCGAACTGTATCATAATGGACAATCTATTTTGCACTATACTGAACTCAACCCAATCGTAACGACTTCCAAGGGTAGTATCTAAAGTGTAGCCCACTTCTATTGTACACATACGAAAAGAGACATATTACTTTCCAGAAACCTATCCAGGTTTATTGCAATGAATAGCATATAAACCAAACAATTACAATTGTACAAGAACGTAAGTTCAATTGCATCAGGAATTAATTCAAGCACATGTGAAATTATTGGCAACGCTGAAAAACATAGCATGCAACATGTCACATATATCATACTTAACTGAACTCAAATATCCCATGTTAACGCATTCTCCGTCGTTTGGACAAGCGAGTAGAATTATATCAGTAAAGGTAAGACATTTCCTTATTATATATTAGTATTATACCGTAGTCATCCAACAACAAAGTAAATATTGCCCTGCGACGAGAAACAAAGGAATGAACAGCTGTTCGGGTCGCAATGTTGCCAACTCGAATTCCTGTAGAAGAAAAGTCTGCAACTCCTCACTTAAAAAATCACTAACTCACATTACCAAGTAAAGCTATTGGTATTGTATGGTGGCAACAAATTTCTTAAAGGCGTTTTCAGCAGTCGCTTGGGTTTGGAAGACTTTCCAATGTATGAAAAGATGTATGTGCTTTGATGAGTGACCATCCGTAGACACAAACTCAGCGAGTGTGGTGGGTGTTGGGGTGCTGTTTTATAGCCTAGTGTATTCAGTTTCTGCAGAGTCTATTGTGCAACGTGTATTATTCTGTAAGACAATTGGTGTGTTTCGATTAACCCGTGGTCGACATTTATGTTGCTATGCATGGTGTATATAACGAATTTGGCGGCAATATTTCTCTGCCGTATTGGTTTCATCTGGATTCAAAAAGTTACAACATTTACCATTACTTTCTTTTGCTGCAATTCGGCTTTGGAAAGTGATTTGGTCATTCGTCACGGTGCAACAATTGAGAATCTATTTTTCGTGACAGGTAACAATGTGATATGGAAAAGGGTATCTGTTCAATAGAAGTGGAGAACAGATCTCATAACGACAATGCCTTTGGTGTTCATTCAGCTCATGAAGAACTAATTTGTCGAGTTTTTTTCACTTTTCTAATCTGCGGCAAATGTGTAGCTACTGTTACTTAGTTGATCTTGAGTTCTCGTACGAATTCTTGAGTGGTTTTGAGGGGATCCGTTTCAATAGTGGCTTTTGGTTGATCACTGTCAATAGCTGTAGGCTTCCTCGGTCCTCTTTCTCTTAGACGGTCTCATCTCCATTCCGAAATTTTGGAAACCATCTTTGCACCGTACGTTCAGTTGTTTCTTGGCCAATTGCTCATTAGTTTCTCAGCTGTATTCCGCTTCTGTAGACTTCAGTTTACACTCATGTAAAAACATTGTTCGTAATTGCTTTCTCTCTATATTAAGCTTAAGGGCGTAACCTGAGAGAGGCAACTATAGTTAACATATTACAATCTCATAAATAAAATTGTTATACACCAGGCTTAACGTAAATATAACATCAACACACTGAGGCAACGATTTATTCTACAATACCGTATCCAACTTTACCTGTACAAACATAGGCATTATTTATGCAAAAGTCTGACAGAATAAATAGTAATATTGCTCTTTGTTACTTTACACATTTTTGATAATGCTATTGCTTTTTTGAGTAAATTGAGAAAACCACAGAAATAAGCCTCAAAGGTATTATTTGAATTAGATTTGAATTAATGTCTAGCCTTTAGGCATCTCGGGCTCAGGGAGATCAGAGGTAATGTATACTCTTAAGCAGCTTGTATATTCTTTCGATTGCATAATCTTGTTGATCAGAGATGAAAAAGGTATATGGACGACCAAATTTGTTTAAAGCGTACACGAAATTTACTTTCTAAAGAGTAATAATAGTTATCTATTAGTTCAATTGCTCAAAGACATTATTTTAATGTTATGAATTTTACGCTTTTCAGGATTTCACGATTTAGGCTCTCGCTGTAATAAAGCATTAATTGCTAAAGCATCTAACATACTTTAATACATATTTCTCTGTAAAGAAAAAGAAAATTTCTTTATATCATGGAATTCTCTGCTAAAATTATTCCAATTTAAGTCCAACTGAAAATTTCTCCAAGTAGAATGAACTGTTTAAAATAATCCCACATATTTTAACAAACAAACTCTACATGTAAGTTTGTTTCATATACGTAGTTAGCTAAAGAGTTATTCGACATATCTCACAGTACGGTTTTTGTTTTTCATTACAAGATCATCTGACTGTGAATATCATTTGGACTCATCAGGAGACTGATTTGTTTAGTTTTTGCCTTTTGTTTTTAAACAAAGTCAATTTCAGAATATATTTTTATTCTCGAATCACTTATTCAATTTGAGGTAAATTACTTTAAACGTTTCGTTTAGTAAAAATAGGGTGTGAAAATGTAGTACATATTTTATAAAAAGTATAAAAATTGATATTAAAGTACAGATAGGCCTATATATCTATATGGAAATAATACAAAATATATGGATAACAAAATTGATTGTAATCAGCCCTAACACTCTAAACTAAGCTTTAATAAAGTTCTTTTATACAATATCTCGAACATTAGACCACCAAACATCGTGTCGCTAGTAGTAAGTGCTGATATAAAACGGTAACTTTCGATATTATATTCGAAGAGCTAAATGCTCAGTCCTTCAAATGTCAGCTGTCAGATCGGGATGAGGTAGATTACGGCTAGGGAATCATTAGCCTGGTGAAACTGATGGGGAAACTTTGGAAAACCTCAGTCAAGATAGTCGGTGATTTCTATGCTGAGTGAGTTTATGAATTGTTCTATTAAACAACATTGAATTTCTTGAGAACAAAAAAAACTTTTACTCTGCGAGACATATCTATGTGGCGCTTCGTTAATTGCTTATGCGGATACTACTTCGAGTGGGATTTCCTTTGACTTACGTCATTATATGTCGAGATATAAAGCGTCATTTGTGACGATGCAACCAGAGCTCTGAACTCCTGAAGTTTCAAAACTACGCATAAGTTCGAATTTCTTCAAATAATCTTTTTTCTTGTTTGGGTAAGATAAAAATTACTTTTTTCTTGTTTCGGTGTAAATAATCAACTCCGGAAGTTTGAAGTATTACTTGAGAAACACCCTGTATATTTTCTTATACAGAATATAATTAATGTGTAATGCTGCTTCAATTAAGATATAGGTTATGTTACTTAACATGATTATTACTCAAAGGACAAAGGTCTGCTGCGGTAGGCTATCGGTTCGAAGGACCCGGGTTCGAGTCCCAGCAGGGGCATGGGTGTGGATTTTAACAGCTAAAGGGCGAATCATGAAGGGCCAAAGTCCAAAGTTACTAGACTGGCCCATATAAAAATAATGTTTGCCAAAGTTTACCAGGAATTTAGGCTGTTTTGGTTTGTGACTGACTATCTATTTCAATTATGCTATTATGTTTGACCTTTGACGAATTGGAGCGAACATAATACTCGTCGGAGTCGGAAATGGAAAGTGAATCTAATAACTATTTTGTTCATGTAGTAATTTTCTTTCAAATAATGGAAGATCGAAAACAATCTGATTTCCACGTGTGTTCTTGACCTTCTACATGCATACAGTCAATTATTATTAACAATTTACTATTCACATATGAAGGCTTTCAAGCAGTGATTCATACCAAAAGAACAAGTGACACTAATTCTATATGTTTATAGACCATGCATTCAAATGCACTTAGACAAAGCCAAATGAACGATAACAGTAACTCGTTCCCTGAACTTGTCAACAAGGCGATTCAACCAACTACAATATGCATTAATTTGCTTGTCAGAATGCTCGTCTGGTTCTGTGAATGGCATTGATTCAGTTTAATATGAATTACTCTGTGTTTGCCATCATAAGCCGTTCAATCTGAGTTAGTAACTAACGATGAAAGTTCAAATTATGTGAATATTTACCACAGGCACACATACACCCACACAACTAGTCTACACTACATATATAATTTATATGTCTATGTATGTATGTGCGTGTCTGTTGTCTTGGTTACAGTCGTTATGAGACCTTGAACAGGACGGAAACTTCAGAACAGTAAATAATAAGCGAGGCTTCAATTTCGAAAACCTTTCGAAACTGTAGGTCTCGTCCTTAGGACATCATCTTCATCCTATGGAAGGCAATGGCAAACCAACATCGGTTCACTATATGCCAATTGCCATGACGTTCCTTGCAAACGGGATTTAGTCTTGTAGGAGATTAGGCAATAAATCAAATCAAATCAAAACTTAACGGGGTTATGGAAAGTTGTGTTGGAAAAGGGGAGCTAGACAGTGATTTAGTCCATTTTACTTTGCAAATTTGAAAACAATTAAGGTATTTCTAAATGAGAATGCCAAGTTTCACATTAATTGTGTGAAAACAGCTCCCAGTGCTTTAGAAAATAACATGAGTTATGAGATAATATTATGAATTATAACATTGGTAGGACATTAAATGTCCAGCTAGAACATTTAATTAATTCCACTTGATTTATTATGTACTTACAAAATAAACAATTACTCGACAAATGTAATTTATTAATTTAAAAAATCATTTCTTAAAAATAAGGATATCACTTTTAGTTTTGTAGCGTAATTTGCAACAACAGTACATGTAAACCATGTTCTATAACACAGCCATCAAAACCAGAAAGAGTACTCAGATATGGTTGTAGACAAAAACAATTTTATTAAATTGCTTCTAAACGTACTACATATAACGTTTGTAAAAGCAGAAATTACATGTTTGCTAAACAGAGCCATCTTGTATTTGTTAAGCATTTTTAATCAGACCTTTCTGGTTTGTGCATCGAGATTGTTAACAATTCAATTTCTACTTTTGGAATGAATGCTCTGTTCAAATTTCTTTTTCAATCATCCAAACAAGTTGCTGTAGTCCAGTGGTTCTCAACCTTTTTTGTTCGCGGCACACACTTCTTTGTAGTGCGTTCCGGCGACTCTAACTTAAGAGTGCGCAACAATGCGGGAAACACTGTTGGTCACTAATTGTAACGAGTAAAGAAACCAATAATTTCTCTGTAAAATAAATATATTTAGGCTCATGAATACTTTACTTGCTCCTTTTTTTCAAAATAATCATCAATATTGAGTAAAATTATTTGAATTACTTTTACAAGCAAACTCAAAAAGTTTCAGAAGTTTCACGGCACACCTAGCAAATCTTGTGGCACAGTACTGTGCCGTGCCACATCGGTTGAGAACCACCTATAATCTAAAGTCATCACATGTTCTTACATAGCTAAGCATACCATCGCCTTTGTCTTTGCCTAATCATGAGTTCTAACTGAATGATCAATGATCCTGGCTGGCTTTTAACCTAATCTCGTGTTTTCTCGATAACTCTATTCGTTTTATTTGCTTCTTTTTAATTGATTTGGTTTTCAGAGTTTGTACGGTAATTTAAGAGAGCTGCACGGTTGAAAGAGAATTGTTCCTTAAAATTTAGAGAAAATATTTTTATATGTTCACTGAGAACCAATATTCTTATAAATGTTTTTTCTAACATTCTCAATCAATTGAAAATGAGACTCTTGATATCTCATTTCTAAGAAAATTGTTTCTCGGTACTCTCATAAGAACTTTTTACTACAGTTTTAGCAATAGATTTTTTACAGTGTATGAATAAATTACCGCGCTTACCTTTCCTTTATTACTTCTCCGATGTTATTGTTCCATAGATTTCAAATATGAACTAAAAGTAGTCCAAATAATAATGAAAAAAAAAAGATGTTTGTGTCTGCGCAGACTGTCTATGTAATGGGTCGTATGTTTGAGTTTAGTTCATAAGTATTTAGGGTAAAGCTGGGAGATATCGCGCGGTAGGAGAGATTGCGCAGGTCCTGGAAAGACGGGA
Organism: Lepisma saccharinum; assembly: GCA_022664845.1. NCBI lineage: Eukaryota > Metazoa > Arthropoda > Insecta > Zygentoma > Lepismatidae > Lepisma > Lepisma saccharinum. The sequence goes on along the minus strand of JAGDQP010007685.1, from coordinate 58,770 downwards.
AGCAATTGGACTGACGTGTTACGAGTGAAGGACAAGTGAATACGTTACTGGTAGACTCGTCAATTGAATTCCTGTGTTCATAGAGAGTTGTTGCTGAAAGTTATTATTTCATTGCATCTAGGACTGAAGTTAATTCCTTGAATTTTTCATAAGCGTTGCGTATATTTTCAAATGAAATGTTTTACTGTCCAATAATTACAAATCAAGATGTATCGGTGCTAGCTAGTAATTTGTCAGAACTAGTGTTGTTCGCAGTTTGCGGTCATTCTGGAGATATGCACCCAAGCTATAAACTTTCTCCGCAATTAAGAGTGTTAGGTCAAGCGTCAGGTTTGGGAGAGAGCGCAGTGCATTAATTGAATTCAACGAGAGGAGAGATTGCGCAAAGTTATGTATAAATGATAGCTAGATTTCGTTGTCATTTTTAGTCCTGGCCCACTACTTGACGGAGAAATACACTATGTGAAGAGCATGACATTCTTTTCCTCTGTCCACTTACGATTGCATTAGTAAAATATTAACACTGCCAACAGTAAGAAATGTAACATTTAACAGGAATATTCAGACTGCATTCGCTATTTACGTTTTGTGATACAACAGTTTATAATGTGTTGGATCACAACACGTAGTTTCCATTTGACTCGTACCATCGAATGTTATCTTATGCGCATGCGCAGTCTCTCCTACCTATATGCACAAATCTTACCTACCCTACTAGGAGGGTTTGCGAAAATTAGGGGTTTTGGAAAAAAATCATAATCATCAAACATACATTGACTTTTATCAAAGACGTGCGTATAAAATACTAAAGAATGTATTGTGTAATGTTTGAGACGTTTTAAATAAAAATAGGATTCTTAGTGACTTTTTTGTTGAATGGTGCGCGATCTCTTCCGGCTTTACACTAAAGACACACAATACATGTTTATGGAGGACAGTGTACGCCTCATGCGTGAAACATTACTTCTTCTGGATGCACGTTATCAATTATTTATTCCTTTTATAGCCTTCTGCGTTAATGTTTGCCGCTCTGATCCATCATATTTGCTGCTGCTGGACTTCCATAACTGATTGCACTACTTTTACTTCCATCTTTTCAATGCACACTCGTCATTTACACGATATTCACACTTTGTACTAGTTTGAGGGGGTTTATTACGAAATTTATGTTTTATTTTAGTAGTATCATATTTTGGATCATACTGTCATCATGTTTCCAGGAGGTAGTAATACTGACACTGGTCTTAATTTACGCGCTACTTTAGATGCAGAGTAACGCTTGTATCGTCACATTCAATAATGTTAGTTTTGCTTTTGCATCCTTCGTATCATCTATCAATATCTCGGTATTTGTGTTATTCACTTAATCAGTAATGATTTGTTAGTCACTCGTAATAATCTAATTTCATTTTTATTACCTTTCATAGGCCTTTAAAAGGAGGACTCGCTTTGCTTCGCTGGGGGCGCTGCCCCCAGACCCACGTCGCAGCTGCGCTCCGAACATGGGGGTTTGGGGGGGGGCTCCGCCCCCTTTATCGTAAACAGACTCTCTGGCAGACTCCATGCTACAAATATACCACCCACCGGGGCGGGGGCTGCGCCCCCATTTGGGTTTGTTTCACCATTTTTGTGACCTACCCATCGCTGTACACCTTCATACCAAGTTTCGTTTGTCTAGATTTAGTGATTTAGAAAATGTGTTTTCGGACGGCCATTTTGTATTAAAGATGGCGACTTTTTTAATGTTTTATCATATTGTCGTGATTTACAAGTAAAGACACAACTAAAATTAAAATTTCATTTCTTTAGCTCAAACGGTGTCAAAAATGAGTTTTGGGCGGGAATTTTGAATCGAAGATGGCGACTTTCTCTAAACCTTTTTTTATTTTCTAAACTACTAATTATGATACACCCTTTTGCTGGATTTCGTACTGCTACCACAAAGATTGTGGAAAATGAAATTTTAAGTCCGCCACTTTGAGTCCAAGATGGTGTCTTTAGGTAGGCTGTTTAATATTATATTAACCTACAATTGATAATGTACCTCTATACCAAATTTCATTTCAATAGCCCCAGCCGTTTAGCCTCCCTATTCTATACAACAATGGGTTTGGCGGCCATTTTGAATCCAAGATGGCGACTTTTACAAAATTTGAAAATATTTTCCTTACCTACTGACGATAATGTACCTCCATACGTAATTCCATTTCAATAGCCCCAGCCGTTTAGGCTCCCTATTTTATACAACAATGGGTTTAGCGGCCATTTTGGATCCAAGATGGCGACTTTTTCAAAATGTCGGAGTTTTCCCTTTACCTACTCATGGTCCTACACATTCATACCAAATTTGGTGTTTCTAGCTCCAGTAGTTTGGCCTGTGAATTTATATGGATGAGTGAATCAGTCAGTCAGTGACCATAGGGCTATATAGTATATAGATATATACATTTGAAGAAAACCAACGGTGTCGACTTTTTCGGGTGAATGTTCTCGAAACGTACGCCACACATAAAGAAAATGTTGATAGTAACTTAATCTCTAATACCAGTATTGATCCCTTTCGAACATGAAAATTTCAACATTAGAAAAATGACAGAGATATAAAGCCTTAAAAACGCGAATTTGTCTGTCGAGTGTACTTTTGTATGATCGTTAGTACACGTGTACCGAAAGCTCTCTTGCTCAAATAGAAAAGTTGTCACATGATATGGTTTTTAACATTAGTGATTGGCTGAATAGATACAGAGTTAGGAAAAAAGAATAACGATATTAGTGGACATGTATACATATTCTATCTGCATATGACCAATGCGCTGAATAACGTTGTGACGTCACCAATGGAAGACGTTGAAAAGTTTTATTGAATATCTCGCGTTGTAAATGAGCTATCGATATGAAATAAACAATGATTTGCTTAGGTAAAGCAGATGCAACTTCCAATACAAAATAAATTGCTGATAACGTATCACGTGATATAGGTTGCGGATACCACGGCCATCTTGGCCAAATTAGCCAATTTCCATTTCCGCATTGAAATCCACTAGGAAACGATAATGTAGTCAGCATGACAAGTGAAGCTTGAAATTCAAATCGAAGAATGCACAACATGTCACGTGATATAGTTTCCGGCTGTCATATTAGCAGATAATTACATTTCTGACCATAATTTATGAACTTAATGCATAATGTATCGAATTCCTATGTAATCCCATGTTAAAAATTAACGAATTTTAGAAAATGTTTTCTTATTTAGAGATGATATACACTTAAAAGGACTTCAGATTCGTGTTTGCCATATCGAGTCTGGGAAAAAGCACGTTGCAAATGGACGATTAAACGAACCGGAAACTCTCCACGACGCCATTTTGAATTTTTGGAGACAAATAAAAATATCTGCTAGAAACGTGGAACAAACGGCATTTCGTTCAGAATGACACTCCGAGAAAGATTCTCCGAGATCTTGGATTTTCCAAAATACATGCCATCACTTAGTTGCGGCGGCCATTTTGTGAAATATTTACATTTTAATATCTCGCGTTATAATGGTCATATCAAGATGAATTAAACGTCCTCTTACTCTGGAATACATCCTAAAGTAGAAAATTCCAATCAGAATAGCAAACATCTATGACGTCAGAGACTGAAAGACCCATCTTGATATATATGTATCACGACATCTAATGGTGGTATCAATATGGAATAAACAGTGTAATGTTGAGGTAATCATAGTGCGTATGCATGAGGAAAGTAGACACCAGTAGTGCAACCCACAAAAAATGCAACCCAAAGTTCTGATTTTACTTTAAAAATAAGGTTTTTGCTAGATTTGGTAACGCCACTGAATTTTCTACGAAAACCAAATTTGGGCTTATTTTTGCGCTACGACGCATAATTTCCGAGATATTGGAGTTTAAAGTTTCTCGGCATTTTTACTATCAATATCATACAAAAACATAAAACAAGTTTAACTGCAACCAAAGATATTTCACCAATTGCAATGTTTTCGTAATCTAATAGTAATGATGTACCAAATTTGTTTTTCTAGCTCTAGTGGTTTAGGCTCTGTGCAATGTTTTTGGGCGACCATCTTGATTCCAATATGGAGACATTTTGAAAATGTTGTAATGTTTTTCTAAACTACTTGTGATCGTATACCTTCATAAGAAATTTTGTGTTTATAGCTCAAACGGTGTATAAAATAGATTTTTAGAGTCCACCATTTTGAATTTAAGATGGCGTTATTGAATGTATAACGTAACATTTTCGTAATGTAATAGTGATGTTGTACCTTGGTACCAAATTTCTTTTCTGTAGCCCCCGGAAGTTTAAGCTCTTTATTCTATACAACAATGGGTTAGGCGGCCATTTTGAATCCAAGATGGCGATTTTTACAAAATTTGAAAAAAAAAATCGTACCCTACTAGCAACAATGTATCTTCATACCAAATTCGAATTCAATAGCCTCAGCCGTTTAGCCTCCCTATTCTATACAACAATGGGTTTGGCGGCCATTTTGGATCCAAGATGGCGACTTTTTCAAAATGTCGGATTTTTCCCTTTACCTACTCATAGTCCTACACCTTCATACCAAATTTAGTGTTTCTAGCTCCAGTAGTTTGGCCTGTGAATTATGATGATGAGTCAGTGAGTGAGTGAGTGAGTGAGTGAGTCAGTGACCATGCGGCTATATAGTATATGGATTGCGATGTCCTTCCTAACCATCTGGCCCCTGTTCTATGGCTATATAACAAGCAGAATCTCCACTTCACGTCCTGTCCTGCAGAAATCGTAACCATGTACATCTACTCTGCTTTTGTTCATCACTTCTCCGTTCAATTATTATTTTTAATCATCCGGAACTTCTTCCATCCTCGTCTTATCAAATTTCCATTGATTTTATTCTTTGTTTTGTCGTTCGATTTTGGAATTTTTAAATTGAGGTTGAATTGTTAAGTAAAGTTTTCAATTTACATTTGAACGAGTTTCGCTAAGTTTGTTTAACCGGAAGTAAGTATTTTTGAAGTTGTTACGTAAAATACTAGTTCTTTTATCATACAGTAGTTGCTGGTTTGTTTTTATTTGATGAGAAACATTGTTTGTATGATTTTTCCGTTTCAACTCAAATTTAGACTTTTTTTTTTGCAATATGGCAAATATAGTGAAATTACAAGCAAATCAAAGAGGAACAGATAACTTGAATTATCAAATCCATATTTGTTGCTAAGACAGAATTTCGTGCTGCAAAATATGTTATGTTTTATTTGATATCCTGAGAAATGAAATTTTAAGAGGCATTTCCAGTTAACTTTAGTTCTGTGATTAAGTTTGTCATGTTAATATAAACAATACAAAGGCTGATACGTTTCCATCGAAACAAATGTGGAAAGTCAGGGCACGGCGCAAGCGCAGCGCAGAAACTTGAAATTTTCACCACATACACATTAGAGTTGTGTCGATAGGCGAGTAGTCTTTTTTTTTTTTAATGTAATGGCGCCAAAAGTGAATCGATTCTGGGAAGGCTACATTGTAGCACTTTCCGATGCACACTTCAGTTGTTGCAGAATAGTTAAACACGTATTTTCTGTTGTACACTTCACTATGAATGCCATGGTGCGATAATTTGCAGCGCGATCGCCCTCGGACTGTTATCAATGAAAGTACTTCCGAAACGGATCCCCAGTGAAGCTGATACCACGAGTGTTGTGCGGCATCAAAACATTGACGTCGTTGTAGATTCCACCGACATAGTGAGTTATGACCATTCGGTTCCGTGTATCCCAAATAACCATCCACCGTGCCATTCACCAAAAGTGGTGGTCCAGGGTGGTCCATAATGCGAATGTGCATGCTTTGAAAGACAGACATATCGTGGAACGGAAAACCAACTGCAGAAAGAAGTTTACGAGGGCCACCTAGCGGGAGATATGTGGAAGCTTGTAGTCACCGTAGGCGAGATGTGGATCTATCTCACCGATTGTGGAAAGGTTCGAGCCATTACGTAAGTGTTGATGCAAAAGGACTAAGTAATTTCGTTCGTCAGTGGACCGAAAGTTATCCGCGAGGTTTTATAGTTGTGTCTGTCTTTTGTTACAGGGAAGAATTAAAGGTACGCTGCATTGCCAACTGTGTAGAAATCAGTGCTGCCTATTTTCAGGATCTTGTTTTGATGGATATTTACAGCAATGAAATCCGCACAACGTATGGATGGAAGGTAGACGGATCGCCGAAGCTAGGACCGCGATTCGTTCCATTCTCTTTTATATTCTAGTGAAGAGTCCCGATGCCAACCCAATGGACTAGTGTGCATTTAGGCTTCTGAAACACTGTCTTTCTTCTCCTTAGATGCAACTGAAGTGTGTATCGGAAACTACTATAATGTAGCCTTCCGAGAATCGATTCACTTTGGGCGCCATTGCACTTCAAAACGCCAACACGACTACTCGCCTATCGACACACTAGTCTGTGGTGAAACATTCACGTTTCTGCGCTGCCCTTCCGCCGTGACCTTTCAAAATTGTCTTTATGGAAGAGTATGAGTCTCTGTATATCATTTCTTGTAGCATGCATTTAAAATATCTCATCTGTAGGATCGCATGCATAATATTTTCTATATGTACTTCCTTATATTTTGCCTTCGAAATGTGCTCGCCGAAGCACGTCATTCATTAGGCTTGAAAGAGAGATACGGAGAGTGAGAGAAGAGCATGAATATACAAAAATCAAATAAAGTTCCTTCAAGAATGAAAAGAGCTTAATAACGCTGCAAAGTATACAAAGAAACAAAATGCACTATTATATGTTAGAAATTTTGGAAATTGAGTCAGCTTACTGGCTTTATTTTTGTTAGTAATAATGACTTACTCCATAAGCTATTAAAATTGTAAATAATTAAGCTGAAAGGAACTTCATCATTTTCCCCAACTTTATAATAATACAAGGGTTTATTAGTTTGAAATTTGGTCTCAACGTGATTTGCGGAAATTAAAAATGGTTTCATGAAATTGCAACAAAGCATCTGTTAAAATGTTTATTGTATCCCAAAACCTCATTCATTTTAAATATAAAAGACTGGCAGATTGGTTAAATCATCTCTTTTACAACACAGCAACAACTCTTATGCTTTTATTAATTTACTTTTTTTAAATATTGTTAAATATTAATAAATTGATAGTATGCTTTTTTGTTGCTCGATTTAAATAAGAACTTAATTAAACTTTTAAAACTTCTGTTTCAGTTTTTTTATTTCAATGGATTTATCTTTAGTTTGCATTTTTTTTTCAGCTCATTTCTGCAGGCACGACATTATGTTTGCTCCTCTTCAGTATATTGACGAATAGCCAAACACATCATGCATGCATTGTTTTTTTTTTCTGAGTTCGATAAAGGCAGTAGTAATACGGTCGCAGGCTGCCACAACATTCAGCACGTGTATGCTGAAGATGCAGTTGACTGTAGGACATGTATCGGTGGTTTAAAAAATTCAGGGGTGGAGAGAAGCTGTGAACATCAACCACAGTCGGGCCATCCATCAGTATTTTCCGAAAAGGATCTCGACCAAGCTATACGAAACAGTCCGAATTCGAAGGTGGAGTCAGCATAAATCTTCTTGGTACACAGAAGAGTAGTTAAGAGACGTCTCGAATCCCTGTATTTCACAACAACATTCGATCGCTGTGTTCCATGTCACCTGAGTGTAACTCAACGGGAGAGAGCACGTCGCAACTTGTTTCCTTGCTTTCCCGATACACAAATGACCGGTTCTTGACGGGTGATATCAGTGTCACGGGTGATATGAAAGTGATTCTGTACTCGAACGTAAAGCGTCGAAAGACTGCATGTCACATTTTTGAAGCTCATTTATCTATGCCCAAACCAGAACGTCTTCACAAGAAGTTGATGTTAAGTGTGTGGTGGGATGTCAAAGGCATAATTCACTAGGAGGTCCCGTAACCTAACCAAATGATAAATACCATCTTCTACTGCCAACGTTGGACACAATTCGAGCAGAATTACAATCGAGGAGCACAGACCTCGCCAATTACCAAGGAGTCATTATAGCCCAGTAAATGAAGGACCAAAAATGGTGTCGAGCTGAAATAATTTATAAAAAGCTAATTTTTTCAGGATTTGCTCTTTGTGGCCTCCCAAATGAAATCCCAAAAGTCCCCTAAAATCCCATGTTCGCTTCACCCCCAAAATGGCGGACAAAGATGGCGGCCGGGCTCGCAACATATACCCTAGTGGAATTTATTCAAATGTCTGTAAGTCAGTCCCTAATTGACCTAGACAGTTGAAACAAGAATCAAAAAACGCAGAATAGAACACAGCTTCAATGTATGTATGTTTAAGGCCCATTCCAGCAAGTCTAGTCTGAGTTGGGGGGGCTGCAAAATGACAAATTCACACATTTTCATGAAAAACACCAAGCGAAACGCCACCTCTGTGGTACCCCAGGACTAAATGAAACAAACTGTTTCTGGTTGTTTTCATCACAAGAACACAAAATGTATACGTTGCAGTTTGTCAGTTGGTATAGCCTTTACAGTATATATAGTATATAGCCTATAAAGTATATTCATTTACATTAAAAACATACAAAGTTAGTGGTTTTTTAGAGCAGTGTTTGGCAGTTTTGTTTGAAATTAATTGGCAACACTGTTGTTTACTTCCGTCCCAGAGGTTTTCTTAGTCATTGCTGTCAGACGTGTTTTCGGTTCGCGAGTGATTTTGTCCCCCGCCGGGATCTGTGTAGTTGTCGTACAGTATTCAAACTGATATCACATAAAACAATAACAGACTCGCATATAAACATACTAATTATTTCGCTTGCGTTATATTTGTTCTCGCGTGCGTGTGTGTCCGCGTGCCTACGTATACAAGTATGTTTCCACAATTGTGTTTCTGTGTGTTGTGATCTATGGACCTAACAATGGAAGTAGAACTGGATATCTGTGTTATTTGCAACACACCACTGAACGCTGGGAAAACTGTTAATGTAACTACGCGAGGGTTGCCTACTCTGGTAAGTGCAAGTGTTTCTCGGGGTGATGGGCTAGATACACATTTTGAAGATGTAAGCAGTGTTTGCGTACATGTTGAATGTCGTAAGAACTACACTCGGGCCTCTACTATTAAAAAGGATATTAAGAAAACACTTCCGGTAGATGAAACGGCCACCCCCAGTACATCAAGGGTTTCACCACGCACTACGGCACCGCCTTTTGATTTTAAAAGGGATTGCTTATTGTGTTCAAAAGAGGCGTCATTTAAAACAGAATCGAAAAAGCATCAGAAATATCGAAGATCAATTCATGAAGTTACTACGCTTAGCATTAAGGGGTCTATAGTTGATCAAGCAGAAAAACGTAAAGGTGAATGGGGTAGGTTAGTGCTTGTTAGAGTGAACAGTGTAGTGGACTTAGTGGCAGCAGAAGCAAAGTACCACAGAGATTGTTTAGATTCATTCTTTAACCCTGTAACATCTGAAACAGCGGGAAGACCAAATGAGGATAGAAAGCGAAAGGCTTTTGACAAACTTTGTACTTTTGTAGATGAAGAAGATGAATGTCAATTTTCAATGAGCCAGTTGTATGAACGAATGATATCTTATTTGGACGGCGCTGAAGGATACACATCTAATCAAGTAAAAAATCTTCTGAAACAGAGGTACGGGGACAGACTGGTAATATCAGAGGGATGTTTGAGCTATGAAGGAGATCCTGTACTTACTTTTAAAAGTGCAACAAAAAAGCTATTACATGATTCCTGGTACAAAGTGAGAGAAGTAAATGAGCAAAATGAGAGAGAACGTATTGTTGCAATGGCTGCAAAAATAATTAGAGAAGATATTCAATCTATAACAGTACTTGCTATCCTGCAACGGAGCACATGTTTCATAATGAGGACGATCTCATTCCAGAGTCTTTGAAATTATTTGTTCAGGCCGTGACATCAAGCAAAAAAAGGTGTTCCGAATGTGCTGTATCGAAACCGTCTCATGATCTACCATTCTATTATTTCAATGTGTCGACAACGTACTTTTATATCACCAATCCAACTAGCAGTTGGAGTTTACTGTTTGCGACATTATGGATCTCGACAATTGATCGACATCCTTCATAGTCTTGGAATGTCGACCAGCTACAGCGAAGTAAGAAGATATGAATATTCTAGAATGTGTTCGAATATTCCAACAGAACCTCAATATTGAGAAAATTTGATCCAGTTCGTGTTTGATAACGCAGATATCAACACGAGAACATTAGATGGTCATGGTACTTTTCACAGTATGGGTGGGATAAGAATATCTACACCACCGGAGAAAATCTGCGAAGATACGCGTGTAGAACGTCTTGTACCGCCTTCAGCAGATATCATATCTGCTCTTGCTAGAAGGAATATAACATTTTACAAAAGACCAACCAACAGTGGACTCTTAAATATGGAAATAAAGAGCCTGATGCCAGCAGAGGATATGACAGTACCCAATCTCCATCACGCTGTCTTTACAGATAATGTTTAGTTGATGATGCATCTCACGAAAAGTTCACCTAAACCATCTTGGAATGGCCTCATGAACGCTATCACTCAATATGATAACCCACAGTTTAATATGAGCAGCGTAACTGCGGTCCCTTTCTTCAATATGGCAGCATCAAACCTCAGTACAAGTTATACTTCTCATCTCTTCGCATGCGAGGAAAGTAAGAAAATGGGACAGGATTCCTGCATTGTTACATTTGACCAGCCTCTTTATTGGAAGGCTGTAGGAATTGTCGCATCAGCTGACCCAGACAGTGGTTTAGCTAAAGTAGTAGTCAAACTGGGAGTTTTTCACTTATTAATGTCATATTTAGGTACTATTGGGCACATTATGTCAGGTAGTGGACTTGAAGAACTTTGGGCTTTATTGTATGCGCAAAATACTGTTGTGTACATGTTCAGTGGAACTGCATACGCAAGAGCATTGAGAGCACATTTTCTGACATACATAGCCGTCTACCAGCAACTTTGGAAGTATTGTTACTTAGGCGATGAGGATAAGGAAAGTAGAATACGTTCCAGTTGTGATGATTTAATATCAGGAATTAAAACTTTAAATGACCTGAAGGATCATCCTGACATGAAAGAACTAATAGCAGATCTAGCCGAGGTAAAGACACAAATGAAGGATAAAGGCCGAACAGCAAAATTGTGGCTGCAATACCTGTAACAAGTACAAATGATAATGCTTTATATTCGAGTTGAACGTACTGGAGACTGGGACCTTTATGTTTATACACTTAAATGCATGCTCCCCTACTTTCACGCAGCTGGACATCTGAATTACGCGAAATCTATTCAATGTTATCTGCAACAGATGGAAGAATTGAAAATTAAAATGAAACCAGAAGAATTTGCGAAACTTTTTCAGAACGGATATTTTACTGTTCGGAGGAAAGACTGTTACTGGAGTGGAACTGCAGCTGATATGGTAATTGAGCAAAGTCTGATGAGAGCGATGAAAGTTTCAGGAGGTTTGAGTCATGGCCGAGGTATTACGGATTCCACATTGGCTCGTTGGGTTTTGTCATTTCCTATAACCATGGAAATAAGTGAAGCCTTAGAACACTTTTGTGGAAAACTTTCATCATCATCGGAACAGCATGTAGAACTTAGACCTTCCCGCCAATCTAGAGATGATGAAGACATCAAAAAGCTTTCTGCTTGTCTTACTCTTCACAACCCCTTTGAACTCAACCAAAAGAGCACCTCATCAATATTGCAACAGGGTTAGTAGCTGACGTCAAAGTGAATTGTGAGAGAGCGGTAAAGATTGGGTCGAAATCATTGTCTGAAATGGTGGGTAAAACATTTGGAAATATAGTTTTGAAGAGAAAAGATAAAGTCGTGCCAATATCTGCAACACACAATACAATTAATATTAGAAAGGAATCTATTAGCATCAATCCAATTCAGCTTTTCAGTCGGATTGCTGCTGTGCTGCAGTCACATGAGGAATTGCCGGAATATTTTAAATATTTTGTGTGTTCCAAATTTTGTTACTACTGTGAAGGAAATGGTTGTTCCAACATCAGTTGCTGATGATTCTGAAGATGATGACGCCTTTTTTTAATAGAAGAAAGAAATAGGAGGCGAATCATTATCAAGGTTATCACAGGTAAATTTAATTATTTTACTATCAACATTCTTCAACATTTGCTGTTTAATATAGTGAACTAGCTTTAAATTAACGAAAGTTATTAAAGAAAAAGGAGAGTAAGTTATGCGAGCCCGGCTGCCATCTTCGTCCGCCATTTTGGGGGTGAAGCGAACATGGGATTTTAGGGGACTTTTGGGATTTCATTTGAGAGGCCACAAAGAGTAAATCCTGAAAAAAATAGCTTTTTATAAATTATTTTAGCTCGCAACCCCATATTTACTGTATTTTCCGGCCGCCATCTTTGTCCGCCATTTTGGGGTTGAAGCGAACATGGGATTTTAGGGGACTTTTGGGATTTCATTTGGGAGGCCACAAAGAGCAAATCCTGAAAAAAATTAGCTTTTTATAAATTATTTCAGCTCGCAACCCCATATTTACTGGGCTATTATCCACAGCGATAACGTCGGGCCACATGCTGATGTCATCAGCCGTCCAAGATTGGAAGGTTTTACCAAACCAGTTCTATTCTTCTCACGTGACTCCCAGAGACTGCTACCTGTTCAATGTTTTGCAGAACTCCTTCGCTTGAGAAATCCTGGAGATGTGAAGGTTTTACAAACTGCTGTACAACAGTTCTTTGACTCCAAACTTCAGTGCATGAGTTTCATCTCGTACTGTTCTATCTAAAAGTGTGCGGCCCATTATGCTACTACCTCCATCATTGGCCCTCGTAGAGAAAGAAGTTTGCCACTCCTGCCTTAAATACAGAAGCTTTCTATAAATTAGTTGCAACTAGCGAAGAAATTACAATTAGTTTAAAGAATTTTCATTGATTTTATTGTATGTATCAGCTGGCGTATCAACTAACTGTTTTACATTTCAAAGCTTAATATATCTTTTTAAACTTTTTGTTTCCACTCCACTTATTGACATGTTATTACATGAAATTTTATTAGTTTAATTGCTGGAAAACAGCAACAATTGAGTAAACTACGTGATAAGTAATTAATATGATTTTTTTTTACTTTAAGATACATTTAACGTTAATTTATTGCAACAACCAAAGTAAATTTAATTTTTTAAACACACTGTTTACGAGCATCTTGCGATCGGAAACTGTGAACCGGATGTGTAAAGAGATATAACCGAACCTAACCTAACCTAATCAAAAGTTACTGATCTAACCTTCTCTACAAAAATGACAAAAGGCATATTTTAAGAAAAAAATATAATCAGGTAGAAATGCATTGAAAGAAAACGTAAAAAATAAGAAAATGCCGGGATTTGAAGCCGGGTTTTCTATTTAAGAAATTGACGCTTTAACGACGATTTTTCTTTTTTTTTAAAAAAAATCTAGTTTATTTAACTTCCTGTTACACTGCATTTATTTATACGATGTGGACCTTTAGTTTGCGTTTATCTTACTTATCGTAACTACGGACAACACATTTAAAATCACGTTCATGCCCGAAGCGGGATTCGAACGCGCGATCCTTTAGTCGCCAGACCAGCGCACTAGCCAGCTCGACCACCCGGACCGGCAACTGAACCACAGTAGCAGCTTGCAAACAGTAATTTGCAACATTCATTTACACAGCGCCTAATTACGTAATAAGCCAGTGGTCGCGTGTGCAAGAGGGTGACGTCCCTGCAAATCGGAGAGCGATACTCTCTACGCTGTTTCAATGGTAATTATGACACACCTTGATGACACTCACTCACTGTCCGTCCGCCGTATCCTGGTCTGAGCCAAACTTGTCTAAAGCCTTAAATATAATTCAAAGTCATAGGTGACGGAGGCCAAATATCAGTTGGCCTTATTACATACACGCTTTATATTAACTTGCTCTGTAATCATCTCTGGTACAAATCTTGTAATTGATTTTTAACTCACTTCCCATCATCCGATTTCTTTGAAATTTTGTAAACTTGCTTGCTTCCGATGACAATACAATATTCAATCATTAGATATACGACATAATAATCCAGATAACTACAATGTGAAATGTTGGTTGTCTATATTGCAGGGAGTTTAATAGTCATCATGAAGAAGGGTAGTTCTTCGAGTGACGCTGACAAATGAGTCTGTTAACGGCACTCTATGTATGCAGTTTGTTTCAGATCTAGAGAACTATAAGCCCGGTTTTGATGCTTGAACTTGTATTTGAGAATACTAAGACACAGAAAAAAATGGGTCGGTAGGACCTCCCTGGGGCAATCTAGGGCGGTGCGAAAAAAATAGTCAAAATTTCACATTTCTGATGATATACTGACCCCAGACTATATAGACTGTCGAAACTTGCGGAATCTTAATGTACGCTTCAATACCTTTCAAATGGTGTATAATACGTCAAAATTGTTGAAGGGGTTCAAAAGTTACAACTTTTTAAAACCAAATCACAGAATTTTCACAAAGGATAGAAACGTGTGGCTGTCATTCTGTCTGTCCTTTTGTTTTAGCCCCAAATGGGTGGTACCGGGGTATTTTGGAGGTCAATTGCGGACCCCAACAAGTAGGGGTAAATCGAAACTATTTTCTGATACTAGTTACTGTTTTCGAGATACGACCAAAATCGACCTTTTATATGAAGACTATGCAGTTTTTTAACAGACAGCCTTAAAAATAAGTGATATCAGTGTAAAATCCCTTTCAGCGTAAAGAGAAGAGTGACGCAAGAATTCTACTCACAAGAAAGTGATATCCATTTTGCGAGTGATTTCCTTTGTGTCACTGTGGGGGAAGATAAGATGTAAATCTCTTAATTTTATTACAAAGGAAACAATTCCGCCATAGTGACACAAAGAAAATCACTCGCAAAATGGATATAACTTTCTTGTGAGTAGAATTATTGCGTCACTCTTCTCTTTACCCCGAAAGGGTTTTTATACTGATTTATTACACATAAAATATAATTAAAAAATGATTTTAAGAAAAACACGCTTTTTAAGATGGAGTAAAAAGTAAAAAAATAATAAATTGAATTAATCTTATGAATCGGAAAATGAAAGCGTAAGTTTTCTTGCTTATCTCATCATAAAATCATAACATCTAAGAGCACCCACGCTTTTATTTTTTGATTCATAAGATTAATTCAATTTATTATTTTTTACTTTTTACTCCATCTTAAAAAGCGTGTTTTTCTTAAAATCATTTTTTATTTTTTGGCTTCTTTCGTTTAAAACGTATGACAAAAGTATTTATTTGTCGACTAGTGTACTTAAATATGACTCGTTTTTTTTACATATCTGGAACCATTGCTTAAAATTCAAGGGAAAACATTGTATGTTCTTTTTACCAAAAAATATTAGCTGAAAGATTCATCTCACATAAACACATTCTTGCAGTTGAGAGATTTGAATAGTGCATTTTATTTAATATCAAAACGAGTCCATTAAAAAGAGGAGTTAGTTTTAATCACCTGGAGTTACTAACTTTACTATTAAATTCAAAACTAAAACTTTATAATTGAATGTGAATTTACAGCATATTCTATTCAAAGTGCTCTAAATATTAATACGTGGCAAAATGGTACTTAAAAAATTGTATATACTTAAGATTCAAAATAGGTAAAGACTAATTGCGGGTGCAGCGCATCCTACAATATGCTGCAACCAGTAAAGAAGCAGAGTATATTCAGTTGCATAGAAGAAGGTGTTGGTTAGTTTCAATAACCTATTTTAAGAAGGAAAAATATAGGAAAAGAAATTATGAATTTAGAGTACAACTTATTTAAAGCTCAGAATTAAGTAAGGAAACAGAAAAACATTTTTTCCTATTTAAAGATTTCTTGTTACACTCAAAATCATTTATTGACAGCTGTTTGTCTCAACCTAGAGGTCGAAGACTGAAAACTACTGAAGGTATGTTTATTTCTACTACTATTAGTACTTTTATTACTAGAATTATTTTTACTACAACTACTGCTATTACTGCTACAATTTCTGTAGGTACTATTACTGTTATTATTACAATACTACTACGTCTATAACCAATACTATAATTACTATTCATACTGCAGCAACTACTATAGCTGCTATTACTACTATTACTGCTATTATTACTGTTACTACACCCTTTAGAACAATCACTTTACTTATTGCTACTTCTAGGGTTGCCAACTACAAATTTTAAAAAACGATCATTTCAAATTATTTCAGTTTGGAAATCGGACATGCAACATTCTAAGAAGTTATTCAACAATGAGTGCTGTGTTTTGTTATAATCTTAAATGTCTACTAGTCTACAAGTTATCAAGTGGAGGGCCCGTAAAATGACGGTAAAGGAGGCTTATATAAAACCATCCAGGGCTTCTAATTCACTAAAATGTGAATACATTTTATTTCCTTAGTACGAACTAACTGAAGTCGTTTAAGACTGAAAACAAAATGCAATGAAAGCAAAAATGATAATTTAGCTATAAAGCTCGGGCTCAAATTTCCATATAAAATCATGCGTACAAAAAAAATTTACATTGACTTGAAATTACTATATTGTAGGATTAATATATTACCTATTAATATGGCATGATCCACCCGATAATTAAAGTTAATGTAAAGCAACGCTCTGCAACAAAAGATGGCAGCACTACCTCCGTATATGCTGTAATGATATGAGCGTGATTTGGTGATTTTTTTCTACCTTTTTTTTGTGAAGGAGTTTTTTGCCTAAACCTGGTGATTTTTGTTTATGTATCTGGCGTTGTGAATTTGAAATGTATTAATTTGAAATTCTTAACTCTGATTGGGCGTGTTGAGAGCCTATCAGCTATCTCCATGGTTTGGGAGAGGACGACTGAAGAGCATGCTTCAGTTCGTCGCTATAAGGTGTGTAATACACATGTTGTGTAACTATTCTTAATCGTATCTTATTGAACCGAAACGTGATCTGGATGTGTGAGGACATAGCCTATTATTCGGAGGATTTCCAGTTTGGGATTGAAGGAAGTTTGAGAACTTATTTTGATATATTTTGGATTAGTCTGGAAGTTTTCCTGCTCCTCCATTTCTCGAAACGCCTGTGTGGACAAATTGGGAACTTAGTTAGGAAACTCAGACGTCAGGCCACGAATCGGATTTCAGGTATTTTGTCTGTGAATCTGTTAGAATTTAGTGTTTTAGGTGTGGACAACCTGTATATTCTTTCAGTGTATATCAGTATTCTTTTCGCGAGTGATGTATTTGTGAATCACGAAAATGAAAAAGGTAATGTTAATTTTGGGAGCACGTGTAGCTACCCGTTGATCTATTTTACAGTTGGGAGTCAGTTGGGCTACCCGTTAAATTTATTATTTATTAGGGAGCGCGATAAGCTACCCATTCAAATATCAATTATTTATTTGGTGTACATATTCATTTCTTTTTATTATTCATGCATTTATATTGTAACATTTACAAGCACCCTTTCGTTTTACAATAAATTTGTAGAGAATATATTCTTCGCCTCGCCTCCATCATTTGAGCAACAGAATTCAAGGCCACCTTTCAAAGCACTTGTGTCTGCATTTGAAGTGTATTACTGAGTTCTCTAGCATTTCTCTCACTCCACCAACCGGTTGCGCACTAAACCGTTTTGAAAGAGATATTCTTTTGTCAGTTGAGATCTTGGGATCTGCTTTTTATGTGCTAATCCGTCTTCCGTGGTCGAGTGGGTGGAATCTGGAAACTCGGGCTTCAATAGGAAGCCCAAACAGCATTACCATGTCTAATGTATATTTATCGTTGCACGAAATTTCAAAGCTGCTCCTACAAATTCAATCCTAGAGATTTCAAACTTTCAGGAAAGAAAGTTCGATCAATGATGATCTTCTATTTTCGATTTTCTTCATTGTTCAAATTGCTTGATTGTTGTTGTGAATATCAAAACATATAAGAATTAAGCTGTTTGAACAATGAACAAAAAAGAAAATAAGAAATCAGCATTGATCGAACTCTTGAATTGGTTATGAACTTTCTTCCCTGAAAGTTAGAACATTCTAGGCTTGAATTTGTAGGAGCAGCAACGAAATTTCGTACAACGATAAAAATACATTAGACATATACGGAGATAGTGCTGCCACTTTTTGTTGGAGATCGTCTTAACACGTCAGCATGAATTAAAGTGTGGATAAAAATTTAGGAAATGATATACACAAGATAAATATTCACTATTATGACAAATACAATAAAAAATATAAGCTATCCTTACAAAAAATATATTACTGCAAAAATTAAAGCACAACAGTTAGAAGTAAGTACGAATATATAAAATATTATTCAGAACTGCTGATAATGGTTTAACCATAAGACTACAAACTTTAAAATTCTGAGCCTTTACTCACATAGTAAACTGTATATTTAAACTTTAACTTAAATTACCATTTTAGAAAACATCTCTGAAATCCGGACATTAGGCTTCCGGTTTGAGCTCCTAACTGCCTAATTGCCCTAAAATCAGGACTGTCCGGTTCAAAATCGGACGGTTGGAAACCCTAGCTATTACTATTATTTCTACAATTACTCTGGCTACTATACTACTAAAGCTACTTAAACTATGACAAAAACTAGTAATGCAACTGCCGGCCGGGTGGTCGAGCGGTCTGCGGCGGTAGGCTATCGACTCAACGGTCCCGGGTTCGAGTCCCGGCAGGGGCATGGGTGTGGATTTTACACTTAACAGCTAAAGGCAAATCGTGACGGGCCGAAGTCCAAAGTTAGTAAACTGGCCCATCTAAAAATAAAGTTTACCAAAGTTTTTTTAGTAATGCAACTGCTACTAATAAATCCACAACGATCACTACTATTATTACAACTACTGCTACGACTATTACTGCTACTTCTAGTATTGTAACTAATTTATGACTTCTTCTCGCTCCACCCCTTCCTGTTACGATGGAAACCAGAAATATTAGTGTGGCAGAAACCCTCTTCGATCATTCCTATCTTGTTTGAAATGTTTCAGCTGTTCTCACATGATGTTTAAATATGAATTTACAGAATTTTATTAGTCTTCCGGTTGCCTGACGCTGATAGATCTCTAAATGTTTAGCGTCAATAATTGTAATTCCCGAATATCGATCCTCAGTTTCCTGATTGGCTGCGGAGTGCTCAGTTACTGAGTAGAGCTACGATCAACTCTTGTTTGTACAGGGTGGTCTTCAAGTTTTAGCTGTAGCACTGAATATCTGCTGCTGTAGAATGAGTTTCTACAGAAAGAAATATAATGTGAGGGAGACTATCCAAGATGGGATTAGATTCTGTTGGTCGATAGTAGGCCTACTTTTTGTGCGCATGGTTCTGAGTTCAAGTCCTGCAGAGTTTCCTTGAACCGAGTGGTTTTGAGGCACTTGGCCAAAAATCGTGGTAAGACATTAATAACGAATCAATCAATCGAAACGGCGGGATATCGAAACTTTATATTCGAAAATATTAAACGTTGGTTTCAGAGAAGGATTTTCCGAGTAAATTAATTTATACAGCGTTTGTGAAATACCATCTAACCGTAACTCCACTTAGTTCCGCAAAGTGGTAGTCACACGGAAAATATATTATATTTACGAACCCACTAAAATATATTCTCATCTAGCTTCAAGTATCGTTAATGTGAATTGGTGACCTTGTAGGATCGGGTCATACGTTTTTATTTTTGGTAGAGTCTGAGTCACTTTTAAATACAGCGTAAGATACAGGTGCTGTTCTAATACAAAGAAAAATGACAGCTTTAATTTATTTATGTACGTGTAACAATATTCCACCATTTGTCACCGAGACAGAAATGTGCTCTACGTGAAAGAATAGACATAATTTCGCATCATGAACTTAGGTTTCTTAGCCATCAAGGTAGTGGCAGTATCTGATAAAGAGCTAAACATTCGCTAATGGCGGTTATGTAGAAATTTACCTATCTTCATAATGTCCTTTAAAATACTGTGGCGAGTAAATTTTAAATGAAATCGTAACTATCGCTCGTTTAAGTATTTGCTTCATATTATTTATGTGCGTATTTATTTCTCTTGAAATACGTTGGAGTGTGAGCTGATTATAAAGATAATTTAGAAACATAAAATATAATCTTGCCACAGATCTTATCTTGTCCCTCTTCCCCGTCACTTAGGTTCAGTTCTTACAGTTTTGCATTTGTCTAATGAACAGAACTTTTCTTGCTTAAAAATGTCAACATTTCCATCTTCTTTCTCTCTTCCCTTTTCTATTAAAAAAATAATCAATTGCAGCCTTTACAACACACGTAGAACGCACTCAGAAAACTTTTCCTAGAGATTTAAGGACGTGCGGTCCTTAAATCTTGGGCCTCCGACTATAGTCTGAACGATTATACTCGGAGCCAACAACATTATTGGACATGTACTGTGTAAAATGCTATTGGGTCCTCCCTGCCTGACAGGAGTACTGCAGGCGCTATGACGTCATTAAGTAATTTCCACAGCCATGCCAATACGTAGTCGCCGTCCTTCCTTCCTGTAGGGCAATCCAGGCTCGTAAAGAGGGCTGCTCATTGCGTACTGACGGACCATCTTTCGTGGCTGTAGGTTACCTCCTGCCTGGCAGGACGGTACGTACATCGTGTACGCAAATGACCTCTAGAATGCATAGATGTACCAGACGGAAAGAATGGACAATGTTTAAATATTTATCGTAAAATTTGTCATTAGTATTATACATTACACAACGTAACATTGAATGAGAGTAGTATAAAAAACCAGATTCAATGTTGGCATCTATCAACTAGTCTTGGGAACTTAGCATACAAGGTAAAATTTGGAAATAATAAAACAGTCACACACTGCAATTTCAGGGTATAGTGCCATTTTAAAATGTTAACTTTTATGCTAAGTTCCCAACGCTAGCTGATAGATGGTAACATTGAATATGGTTTTCAATACTTCCTATATTTAATGTTAAGTTGTGTAAATTAAGTTTTGATCACTATTATTGTTTTCAAGATATAAATTAACAACAAATTTGTTTTAATACTATTGACAGATATTACGATAAATATTTAAACACACCTTTGAAAGTTTCCACAAGGTAGGACACTCCATTTCTGGATCTACGCATCACACAAGGTAGGACAGACAACAACGTTTTATTGGTTTTATTGATGCAAATTGAACGTCTCCCCAATTTGTTTTCAAGCTGGACGAAACTATTTTCACAGTTAGAGCAATCCAACCGCTGGATGCAATCTTTATTGTGAATTACTCGGTTGATTACAACACTCGCCAGCCTCTCAAACCACCACAATTTTCCGAACGAAACAAAGGAAGTGTACACAGCAGCGGTGTTCAGTCCTGCCTCAATGGATCTCCCACTGAATTTGCATGCAAATTCTGTTTCCACTGTTAACGTACGCAAGGTTCTCTCTTTATGGAATGTTGATACCAGCACTGTCCTGCAAATCATGTGTTTCCAGCATTATAGTGTTACTGCAGCTTGTTCCTGCTATTACGTAGGAAATTGATGTCTGTAATGTATATACCGACTTCTCTTTCATTACTGACAGGAGGTCGCATCCTACTTGACTGTGTTCCTATATGACGTCACTTTATTCGTTTTACCAGTCGGCAGGATGTTCCGTTCGGCCAAACATTGTGACATGAAGGAACAACATGAATACGTAGGGAACATTCAGAACAATGACTTTTTCCACTCGTCATTACTTCTAATGCAGCCACCAGTAACCGAAAACTTCATTGGACGTAGGTTTATAACGTATTACGTGTGTTCCGTACGTATTTACATATGCGTCTTACGTAATACTGTAAATGTTACATTTACATTACTGTCAATGTGATCGTTTTTCTCAGTGTGGATGAATAGTCAATGTTACAATTAGTTACTGTTCCTTTATATTTAAATACTTGCGAGCAAGAAGGTTGTAAGCCACATTTGTGCTTAAATCTCTTCTTTCCAAGCACAAATATGTGAGACGAGCATTGCCTCTATAAATGCAATACTGGTAAATCTTATACATACGTATGTCTGAGCCTTTTAAATGATATTAACTTAATAGGAATCTCCTTCATCTACGAAATACACCTATTTAAAAACTGTGAGTTAACACCTTTAACAGCATTCATTTCTCTCACCTATATCTCTATGTTTTTATTTCCATTTTTTGTATTTTGCTGATAATGTTATTTTTCTTGGGGTTCATGGTTCACGTTGGTGAACAAAGAGTTTATGAAGAAATATATTGATTCATCTTAATAAATTGTATTAACACTCAGTTTAATTGTGTGGACTCTTCAAAGATGTCACGAGTAGAAGGTGTCGAATTATGAACCAGAAAGACAACAAAAATAACAACAAAATACAAGAATTCAATCTCACATTTTATACACTCATATTCCCATACAAAAAGTATCTCTTAAAATAATGTTAAAAAAAACAGAACATAAATATATCCAGTTTATCAATATCACGTGGATAAAGATAATGCTCGATGTGTTTACAGTTTCTTCTCATGGCAACAATACTTTGAAAAGTTGTGACTTACAATTGTTGTCTGTAAATATCCATTTTGATAACCTACATCTCCAGTACTTTTAACATATTCAATTTTTGAACTTTGCTTAAAATTCCATTTTCCTTCTGGTCCATAATTCAACAGCTTCTGTTATGCTTCTCGTGATATTTTCCAAGAATTGTGCATGTGTGTTTCATAGAACTTCGTAAGAGCTATTAATTTCTTTACTGTCTATTATAGTACATTGTCCCAGACAACCACAATCTAGTGGCTACGGGTAACTCTGATTGTAACCAGCTAGACAAGCAAGCTGAAGTTCTCTTGGAAACTATTCAAACTTGGCTTTTGCAAGCTTTTCATCGGTTTCACCATGATAATTCTGGGTTGATACTTAAATTAAGACATTCTCTAATATCTTTACTTTGCCATCTTAGAAGACCGCTTGTCGAGAGTCTCGGTATCTCTCACATTTGTGGGAAACTTTGGACACAGCTGCCTTTTCATCCCACACAATTTAAATCAAATTTAAACAAGATCTCCACAGAGAGCCAGTGAAAGACTTTACATTATTCGTCTAGAAGAAATGTGAAGATGGTGTAACACAGGAGTTAAATAAAAAATAAACTCACGGAATATGTCTGGAGTTACTGAGTGAGAAAAGACCATAACATGCTTTACTCAGAATTTTTGAATTTTCATTCTCAGGAAGTACTTATAAGTTGTGAACTCCAATGATTATTCTTTTC
Source organism: Lepisma saccharinum (assembly GCA_022664845.1). Lineage (NCBI taxonomy): Eukaryota > Metazoa > Arthropoda > Insecta > Zygentoma > Lepismatidae > Lepisma > Lepisma saccharinum. The sequence goes on along the minus strand of JAGDQP010007685.1, from coordinate 35,420 downwards.
AGAATAATATATATATATATATATATTTCTTTAACAACTTCACCAAAATATATAAAAAAAATATGTATAACCTCCTTCCCATTTCTATATCTAATTTTCTTCATCATTTGTGCTGATGATTTGGAAGAAGAAATGAGATACTTTTTGTCTTCGGATTTTTGCAATATTTTTTTTTTCATTTCTTCTTCTCTTTTCACATATTTATTTCCCTTCTCTTCCTTTTTCTCTTGGCTTCCCAACACTCTGGCTAGAGACTAATCAACCGATGTCACTGTCTCTGTGTGAAAGAAGAAGACGAAAAGGATAAAGGAAATTCTAAAAGCTAATGGTGAAGAAACCGGAAGAGGAAAGATAGCAAGAAACGAAAAGAAAAAAAAACAGAGAAGAAGAAGAAGAATTACTGAGGATTCTTCTTAATTTCCTTCTTAATGTCCTTATTATGACCTGCTCCCATTGGATCGATTACCTTGCTGAAACCATTCAACGCAAAGAACTTAAATTAAGAAATCTTTATCGAGATTCAACGAGAAAACAGAAAGCTGAAAAGCATTGAACCTATGATTTCTAAAATAAATCATTGCTCTATACAAACGTAAAATCGACTGTCCAATAGATGTGAAATCTTATCTTTCAAAGAGACAAACAAGCTCCTTACCTCTAAAGTTAATCGCAGTTTTCACTATGTGACGTCAGGCACACTCCTTAACTTGTAGATAGTATAATATAGCTTTTAGGTCATCTATTCAACCCGAGAATCGATTTATATAAAGCTACATTTGTTTTTTTTATCTCCCGCTGCATATATACATATATAATGTATGATAATATACATATATGATTATATATTATAATAAATTAATTAAATAATTATGATAAAATTTATCCCTTAAAATATTTCTTATTCTAGTAGAATGCAAATTAGTACTATTTTTGTATCGCGCAAGCTGCATTATTACCCACTGTGAGAGAGGCATATAAGGCGATGTAGCAGTATGTAAGCTCACTTGTTTTGGGGCTTCTGAGCCGAAAGGTTAGCTAGGATCCCTTAGTAAATAGATAAATAGTTTTCTGTTTGTTTCCTTACTTATTTCCTTTGCTATTATTATCCTTTACATACACGATGTGCCCCTTCCTTAGGGCGAGACAACTCACCAAACCAATACAAGTACAGTAGAGTCTCGCTTATCCGACATAAACCGGCCGGCAGAACGTCGGATATGCGAAAATGTCGGATAATAGGTAGGTGTTAAGCAAACGCCTATTATTCGTGAAACTGTGTTATAATTGTACGCATTACGAACCTAATAATCAAGTTTTACAATCAAACAGGAAAATTTAACTGTAAATTGATAATTTATTCATCAGTTATTTCATGCTGATTATCATCCTTGATGCAATGAACCACAGACAAATGAGTCATAGTGTAGATGAGCGCGCCACGCGGTAGAGCCGGGAGCAACAAAAAATAGACTTCATTCACAACTTGCAGTATTGTTGCCGATTGATTATCTTTTTTTTGCGATAGTATGTCGGATAATACGGAATGTCGGATAAACGAGGCTTCACTGTATTTTGTTTTGTTTTTATAGTAGTTCCAACTAATAATGTTTGCCTTTCAGCACCCAAATCCCACGATAGAGCCGTAGCAGTGGTAACAAATTGCCTAGCCTATAAGAGTAATCGGGGATGTTCCAACTATTAATTTCGGTTTTAACGTTCTAAATGCGCTTGTAAGTTTTGAAGCGCGAACTCTATGTAATATTTTTGTTTAAAGTAGGCTCTCCAAACCACTCCATTGAAATGATCACTATCGGATTTGAACACAGGACTACGCGCTCATGCTGACAATGTTGCCAATTGAAGGTTCATTTCTCTTAGTTTCTCTTAGTAAAACTACGATAAAACTTTATTTTGTATAGGTCATTTTAATAACTTTGACTACGTCCCTTCACGATTACATGAGTACAATGCTTGTTAAAATATACAAAAAATCCATGCCACAGGCAGTATTAGAAACCGCAACCTTGAAGAAGTTGGTCTAATATCTTAGCCCACACGACCACCTCGGTCGGCCCATCTCTCTTAGTGTTTAATTCATAAAAGTATATTATCTTAATGAAAATATATCATTTATGCATTCATACTAGTGCTCGTAGGGTATGATGCTATTTGTTCTTCCTCTTCTTGTTTTTCCTTCACAAATTTCATAATTAAAATGCTTCCAGTAAATAATAATGTAAATAGGCGAATGTTGAGTAAAACGGGGAAAATGTAAGTTTACTTCACTGTAGTGTGTATAGTAAAAACTAACCGGAATGCTTTTTTTTTTTTAGTTTTTTTTTTCGTTTCTCCTGGAAATTGCAATTTTTTAAAAACAAAAGAAGGTCAATTTTCCCAGTTTCGTCCAACCGGTGTCATAAAATACTGTAGTCATTTAATTCAATAGTAATTTCCATCACGCATTGACACGAACTTATAACTATTTACGAGTGCAGAAACTATGAGAGAAGTTATACTAGTATAAGAAGGTATCGTTTAAACAAACCACTGAGAAAGATAGATGAATAATATAATTACTGTTGTAATGAGTTATACAAGAATTACAAAAGTAGTTTTGAATATTTCCAAAATAATGCCTCTTTTTATCGTTATATAAAACAGTCTGAACTGTCTCAGAAAATATCTACTTAGAAAGTCAATACAAATAATGAGTCCCAATTTCTTCAAATGGCTAAGTTTTAAGATTTCAAGATGATTCTGCTAAGTAAATTGCACCACTTCAAATAAAATACAACTATGTTATACATAAATAACAGTTAAATAGGTGAAGTGTTTATATTTCGAAGTCTAGGTTTAATAAATCCACAAAGAAGCAACACACTTGATGTTAAAATAAATAAAAGCGTAGAAAAAATACATTTTTTTAGAAACAAACTCCACTCGGAAGCACGCTATTCATGAAATCACCAGTCCCACTAACGCAACTGCCCTCTATGGTGCATCCAGTAAGTAATTTAATTCCCGCCTGGTTAATACAATTCGGGGACACACTTCCTAGTTCTATCCGACTTCCCTCTTTTCCTCAAACTTTCCTAAACCATTTTCCAAATTACCAGAAAAAACTTTTTTTTTTCAACTAGATTTTTCATGTAGAACAACACATCCGGCCGTCTATGAACATCACCAAAGTCCAGACTTTGATTTTTATTTCTATTATGGAACTAACTACAGAATTTGGTATTCCTGTAAAGCAAATACTACACAAATCGTATACATATTATTATTACCTACTCCAAGTACTCAATTGTTTTTAGTATTTTCCTGTTATCACGTCTCTACAGTATACTGAATACATAGCTAATTCAAGGTTTAATAAACCTAGGATTTTCATTGAGCTTGGATTCACTGAAAATGGACAAAGTCCTAAAGTTGCCCAAATTGCCAAGTAACTCTATGGCTTACGGAACTCATCACCGTACTAACAAACGTTTGCTATTGGATTTTATCCAGGGCAAGACCAGTTTGCGCTACGAACATCTAACCTCTCGAAGATCTCTTCTAATATTGTCATTCCAACGACAACCCTGTCTTCCCAACGGCCTCTTTTCCTCCGCCTTTCCCCCTATCTGTACCTGAGAGCTAAAACTACTTAAGTTCAATATTGGCCAAAACGTGATTAATGCAGTTTTGTGCAGTATTCCAAGGTCTCACATAATGATCACATGGTTCTTGTTGTCAACATATTAAATAATGTAAAGAAGAAAGTAAGTATATTACGTAGTTTGTCCATTTAGTTTCTATGAGTGAATGGAAGTAGATTTTTTTAAAAACAAGGATTTGTGATTTACGCTGTTCTCGCTCTAAGGTTCAGGTTTATTTAAGGTACAGTCATGGGCCCATGAGTCAGGTATGACCTAAGTGCTGCACATGTTTCTAGTATGAAGTTCCTTGGTAAGCACACTTTACGGAAACAGGAAAAGATTGCTGCCAGAAACTCTTAGTCAAGGTTTATACTGACATTCACCTAGTGAACCAGATGCGAAATCTTTGAATTGTAGCTGGCAATAGGAATCGAACCCTATCTCCTCAGGTACGATTCCTAGTCGTTGACCGTAACTAGTGAACTGTGATTCTTTTAAATTTGTATAACCCACATTTGTTTATAATTGGTTGAGATGAGCCCCCTTAGGTTTTGGGGTGAGGTTTACACACAGAACAACAGCTACTAACTGGAGTTACTGGCCACTTGACTAGCGTTGCGTCCAAATTGTTTGACCATTCTGACAGTCGAATTTGCTAGAGTTTCTTATTACAAAATTACCTTTCGTTTATTGAATAATATATCCATTACTTCCTATAGACATTTCCTAAGTAGGACGAAGTTTATTGGATGATAAGATAACCATTACTGATACGCCTTTTTGCGAATTCATTGAACGAAATTTATCTCAACTCTAAATTTGTCTAAGCTCAGTAAAGGGTTTGTTTCAGTTCTAAATAAATGCTTGTATTACCAGCTTGCCTATACGCGAAAATCTAAGTTCAAGATTTCTTATTTTATAAGTTGTTTCAAATAGAAGAGATAGACACATGCTCTCCCTCTCTCTCTCTTCCTGTCTGTCTGTCTGATTCATCTTTCCCGTTCTCTGCGTCTGTATGCATGTGTACACGTACGCGTATGTATGCGTGAGTGCGTGAATGTATAATTATGTCCTAATGCGTAAATGTATGTATGAGTGCTTGAATCTATACCTTTAAGGCTTAGCTGACCTTTTGTAAACACCGTCCCGTATTGGTTGCAATTGCACTGTTTGTTCGTTTTAGAGTGTGGGTGTCTTTGCTGCTGTTCCCTTTTCGTGTCTTTGATCTTCTCTTAGATTCCATTATCCAAATCCTAAAGCTTCATTTCTATTTCCTCTGATTCCTTTTCTGCAGTTACCTGTCCTCCTTCCTTTTCCCTCCTCTTCCTCCTGCTTCCTCTTCTTCTACCTCCTCCTCCTGTGTGTGCGTATTTTGGATGTCCATAATAAACAAAATACAAATTTTCTTTTATAAGTACCCGTGTTTATCTTCTATATGTTTGTACCAAAAATCATATCAAATGATATATAAGACTTCTACATTTGAGCACAACATTAAGTTTGCGTCTTAACTTTGTAAATGCAAGCTGTAACATTTTTATCTTTCCAAAACTCGTTATCCAGAACATGCAATAAAAAAGGTGCGAGGCTGCCAACAGGAATAAGGGAAGATAGTTATAAACTGAAACGTCTCACTGGTGGCCGGAGTCACGTTATTTCCCCATTTGATCTCCTTTCCCATCTCATTTCTCTAGCAGTCACTTTTATTACTCTCCGTGCAAAGTTCAGCAACGGACCAGGCGTTCACAGAGGAGAGTCAAATAGCAAAACGATTCAACCACGAATAACAGAAATTAACGGTTTCCCATAGTTTCTCTTTCTTCCTCTTCTTCACGGAGAAAATATATATGTAAACAATAATACAACAAGAGTAGTCGGTGGTAATCCAGTAATAACACACTCTGTAATGCACAGGGTGTTCCATAAATCTGAAAACATAGGGAAATCATGATGTTTTTTTTTCTTTCGTTGCAGGTACCCATACATAATCAATGGGTTTGACCAACGAGGGACGTATACAGATCATTTTACTGTGCGTTGGAAGAAGCCTGCGACAAGTGGTTGCTGAATTCAACAGTATCTTTACGACCACGTAAAGTGATTGGTGTACAGAGAGAATAGTCAATCCCTTAGGCATCTACGGTAGCGCATAGCTGCAGCGTGTTCGTAAACCATACCACAGACAATTCTATGTGTTCTCCAGGACTGGATGATCAGGTTGTACCAGTGCGTGTATCAGAGAGACCAACTTATCCAGCAGATTCTATAGACACTCTCTATGTTTTCAGACGTATATAACACCCTGTATTGTGGTCCTTTCGTGTAATCATCTATAGTTTAGTTTTATCACTGCTTATGTATATATTTATCTCAGCAATCTTTAGTATGTTAATAGGTACGGTAATAATGGCCACAGACAAGCACGTCATAAATATGAAGGGTGGCGTCACAGGCTGACCACTTATTCGGAGAAAGAGATAAAAAGCCAACAACAATTGCTTTAGTCCAGGTACCATCGAGACATTCATGGAATGAGACAAAGAAAATTCTAAATATTATCTTAAATATCTCCTTGCAAAACTTAGGAAGTTCGACAACAGCACTCGAATCAGCACGTTTTCTAATGCCTAACCGAAATTCACGAGGACGGGATTTGTTATTATTTCCCGCTAATGAAAAGATGCCTTTACATAGAATTTGAAGTATCTCTTAGGGCCAGTTCTACAATCGACCGCTAAACTTTTAGTCAGCGCTAATTTGAGGTCAACTCTCATTTTGCGTACTCTCATTGGCTAAAAACAGACTTGGCCTCAACTTAGCGCTGATTAGAAGTTTAGCGGTCGATTGTAGAACTGACCCTTAGACTCATTGTTTGCTCTTTAGAATTTGTAAGTTTATAAAATTATTTCAACCATAACTCATAAGAACAGAGATTTACAAAACGTGCCTTACCTTCAGTCCGTTGCCTAGCTACAAACAGTCACTTTATATTTATTTAGGACCATTAATTTAATTTTGCAACTTTTCGACATCTAAACTATGTATACGAAAACTCTTTAAAAAAAAGAACATTTTTGAAGAAATTTCTTCAAACTATCTCAACAAAATCTCTAGTATTTCAACTTGGATCATCTTCGCAAGATGATTATGTAAATGTGCCCGCAAAACATGACACAGACTTAGCTTCATCTTCGTAATATTGTCATTTCATATTCTCTCTAGCGCAAATATTTTAACTATTTGAGTGAAATAACAAATTTCGAAAATGATGACTCGGTTAATGGTAATATTTTATTAATTTTATAAACGACAAGCAAGATTGGAAATTCTAATTCTATCAACACCCTCTACCGACCCTTGTTTTGTAAACGAATTCCACTCAATGGTGTACTTGTCAGGCACTAAACAGAGTATCTGCTGATCGATCTATTGAATAGTTTGTGTACGTGTATGTATGCGCAGACATGTCTACAGAAAGGCTCGGAACTTCCGAACCCTCTAATCACCCGAAATTCGATTAATTTTCTTTGTAAATTTAGTATAATTTTAAGAGTAATTCATACACATTGAAATCCTAGGCGTTGAAAAGATTCCGTGGACACTTCAGGAAAAAAAATCTGGATATGTCTGCGTCTATGAATGGTACATCCATTTTTATGACACGGTTTCCAATCTTCTCTTCAGTTTATGTACGTTGTTTTCAGTACAAAGCCCAAAGTGTAAATTTCCTATTCATGTTTCTTCTCCAGAACAACTCAACTGCTATTAATTATAATATCATTTTACTTCATCTGAGAGTCAAGTTACTATATTTTCGAATCACCTCTCTCCTAGCAAAGTAGGATAGCATGACTGGCGCTAACAAATAACAGAAAACCATGAGTTCGTATATTTTTGTAATAGAATAAACTGGATTAGAACATAATTTTGTTTATTCATAGTCTTTTTGTATTTCTTGCTTAGGCTGGGATCGAGTAGGGAAAAGGATATTGAAACAAAGTCTGAAGGTACTATCTCGGCATTAGCCTTCTGTAACTGAGAAAATACATTAGGAATATATCAGTCAGGATTATTGGTCTCTGGGCTCGGACTCAGGGCCTTGCGAACGTCAAGCCAACACTCTACCAACTGGCTCCTCGTTGCAACTCGCTTAGATACCAATTATACACTTGCAAACAGTGCGTTTTCTAAATCAATGGGACCAAATGAGCGCTTTTATGGAATTGCATTGATGTAAATCTGCTGCCACATACTCTACATTATGCGTTTGTGTTTTAGACAACGCGAGTCGTTTGTTTACATAATCATTCATAACACATTCAGCTTATATTTATCAGTGGAAGAAGTGAAGTGTTGCCAGACCTTTCAGGGTACAGTTTATCAGAGATTTCCTACCGCATGCTTGAAAAGCACTGGCAACACTACTTTCTACACTTTTCTTCTTTTCTTTTTCATCTTTTTCTTTTTTATCCCAACTACTTCAGCGACAAAAAAAAAAGCTCAGCGTATTTTCTATGTTGATGTAAATGAACGACTCGTGTAAAGCTTGGCTTCGTGTACGTGTGTAGGAGCCCGGGTGCATAAAAGCAGTCTTGGACTTCGATGACTCATGGTACAGTAAACCATTTCTTAGACTATGGACATTATTAATTTCTCACAGACGAAATACGTTATCTGTTTCTCTTACAATTCAATTTACGCATAGTTTCTCCACATAGGACTAAGTCTGAAAATAACCAGTGGTTATTGGGGAAAGAAGGATTCACCTTCTCATAGCTAGTGTAGTGGCAGTGTAGCAAACTAAAGACTGGTATCATGATCTACCAAAAAAATAACAAGCTTCATAAAAAATTAAGGAAACCTTCCTCTGTTACATGTGTGTTACTTTTTAAGGCAACTCACCTAAGTATCTACTTATTATCAAATACAGACAATTAAAAACAAACCCTTTTATTGTGCACACATGATTAATGAGTTAAAGGAATATGATTGTGTAGTTTCTTTTTGTGAAACGTGGTTACATAATGGAGTTGCTGACAGTGAAATTCCTCTAAGTGAATACTTTAACATTTTTCGGAATGACCTACACGAGCGAGTGGGGTAGTGATTGGAGAAAATAAACATTTGTACAGTAAGCCCAGGCCTGATTTAAATAGAAACTGTGAGATCATGTGGCTAGAACTGAAAGGCAATGGTAACTACAAGCTATTCTTAGGATACTTTTACAGACTTCATTGCAATAGTCCCAAGGAATTACTTTGTGAATGTCTGGACTCCATTTTAACTGCTTTGTTCCCTTGGCGACATAGTCTTGATGGGAGACTTTAATCTTGATATTGATTGGATTGACTCTTGCCTGGGCATCTCCAAAGACAACAACAGTTCATGGTTTATGGACAGCATTATTTATGGCCTTGGACTATACCAACATAATGTTTAACACGAGGAAGAATAGCAACTTGGATTTTGTTGTCTCGAACATCAATGAATGTGTTGTTACTCCTTCACATATCTTAAAATCTTACCATGAATTACTTGACGAGCGTTTTTCCTTTACACCTCGGAAAGTTGACAAGAATAATAATAAGTACAGTAAAGATCGTATGCCGGTGTGGAAGAAAGCCCCATGATCAGAAATGTGTCATGTCTGTGAGAGTCTTACTTGGGAAGCCATTTTTGCGTGTAATATTAACGAATGTGTGCAGATATTTACTGATATCCTACAGGCTATTATAAAAGATTTTGTCCCTCAGAGAAACGAAAGATCCGGAAAGTTTCCACAGTGGTTTGACAAAGAACTAAAGTTTGTTTTAAAAAATAAGAAACGTGCTTGGGAACTGTGGAAACGGTATCCTAACAATCTTACGTATGATAATTTTGTGAAGTTGAGATGGTATGCTCAACAACTGCCAAAAGGTAAATACATTAACTACATAAATAACACTGTTACAGACATTAGGTCCAGTCACAGACGCTTCTGGAAACTTATTAGAGATAGAAGTACCGGGGGTTGTGTCACCATCGATATTCAATGTAATGGAGTTTCAGTTCCACGGGATAGTAGAGCAAACACTTTTAATGAGTTATTTTATGGTAATTTTTCACCACCATCGAATCCGCCAATCAAATCTGTGTCTTCTTCAGTGTTGTCTTCCATCTCGGTTGATGCGTATGAAGTCTACCAACTACTCAGATCTCTACCCTCACAACGTGCTTCTGGAATTGACAATATACCATCCGTAGTGTTGAAGTCCATGGCTCCGTCTCTGGCTTTTCCTTTGTCTATCATACTTAATAAATGTTTTACTGAAGGTGTTTATCCGGATCTATGGAAGATGGCTAATGTGGTGCCCATATACAAGTCGGGTGGTAGGAATTGTGTGTCTAATTATCGAGCTATTTCCCTTCTTCCAACGCTACCATTCTTTGTGAAAGGATCATCAAGCATCGTCTCCTGACAGCGACTATTACATACAGTCATCGGTCTCAACACGGGTTCCTTCCTGGTACATAATGTTTAACTAATCCGGCCGTCATCCACTATCATGCTGTTGAAGCTCTTGCTCATAACTCTCAACTGGATGTAATTTTCTTCGATCTTAAGAAAGCTTTTGATTCAATAAATCATGAAATTCTGCTGTATAAGTTAACAACTAGATTTAACATTACTGGTTCCCTTCTCTTCTTGCACTGCTACGAAATTATTTATCCCATCGATGTCAGAGAGTGGTATTGGATAGTATTAATTCCGATTGGTTGCCTGTCCTATCTGGTGTTCCACACGGGACCGTTTTAGGACCGTTACTTTTCCTTCTGTATATGGACGATCTTGCTGAGTTGTTCGAACACTATAATTCTGAGTTATTTCTATTTCGCGGATGATTGTAAAGTGTTCCGTGAAATTAACAACATTTATGATGTGAGTGGGCTCCAATTTGGTATTAACGCATTTATATGCGTAGACTTAATCCTGCATAATGTGTGTCTCTGACGATCTCGCTAAAGGAAAATGCCTTTTACAACCACCTATGTTATTGGAGACACTATTATTAAGCAAACTAATGGTCATAATGACCTTGGAGTTATCATAGATACGAAACTAAGCTTCAAAGAACATGTTGTTGCCACAACCAAAAAAGCTATGCCTCTCCTTGGATTACTTTACAGATACGTCGAGATCAGAAATCGTCAGGCTTTATCTCTATACTACAAAACTTATGTTCACCCTTCACTGGAGTACTGTTCACCCGTATGGTCTATAGCTACCCCTACAGTGCTTTCTAAGTTGGAGAGAGTTTTAAACTTTTTCCTAGCAATTGTTAGGTTTAGAGTTCCCACTGTTCGCAACTTGGACAAAAATCACTAGTTTGAAGCATTGAATATTGAATCTGCAGAATATCGTCGTAAGGTGGCCGATTTCAAGTTCCTTTATAAAATCGTACATGGACAAATCAGATGTGACAAACTATTATCAAACTTAGATTTTAGAGTACCTACGCGGAGTAGAAGATACAAACACTATGTTGCTCTTCCACACCCAAGGATATCACTAATAAGCAGATCTTTATTTTACAGTTACCCTCCCAATGCAATGAACTGGATATCACTTCCAGTTGCAATGCGTATTTGAGGATGGTTACTGAACGACTGAATGTACAGTTTAAGTTTTATTGCATTAGCCCTGTATTGCTTCTAATGACTAGTTTATTGTTATTTCTTTTCTTTGTTGTTTATTGTTACTTTGTTTTGTTTGCAGTGCATTGTTATTTTGTACAATATAAAATGGCTTAAACTGTATTAGCATACTTAATAAATAAATAAATTTACACTGTTATTCTATCCTGACGTACGGACATGAATTGTTCAACTCAAATATAAATTAGGAAATTTTCGAAAGATTTGAAAGATACTGGCTGAGAGTTTCAAAAAGACAGAGGAAATCTGAAAGAGATGAACTATACAGAGATATACCCTTCACAACCATTTTGGAATATTTGGAATTATGTAAAGAAAGATACAAGAACTCAATTAAAGACAAAAAAATTTGCAAATCTCAACTTTCCTAAACAACTGAATGTGACAATTCTACGCCATCATTCTACATGCTTAATTAACAAAAATTCAGTGAACATTACATAATATCAACTCATACTTTAACATGCTAAAAACACGGAAGCTTCGAGCATGAAACGAAAGAATCAACACTCATTTGGCATACAGAAATAAAAAACAACAAAAACTTTATATCCATCCTATCTATATTCCCAATCCTAAATTCCCAACCTACCAACTGAATTTTGGTCAATGAAACTAAAACAGACATCAAATCCAAAATTAATTATTAAATTAATACTCATTATTTATCTAATTTAATAGGAAATCCTGTGCAACTTTTAAATCTTAGATCCATTTGGCTATTAATTAAATAGTATCTCACTTCGGATACACTTCCTGCGCATTTCCGGAGCATATGGCTGCTATATAATTTATTCCAATTGCATCAGAGAAGGAACGCCTTACGTGGATTTTTCTGGCTGTGTTTGGTGTGGGCGCTTTGTGTTAGTATTGAGTCTGATTCTCTATACACAAACAGATACGAGCCATTGTTTGCTGGAGGAGGAGCCGTTGATGGTTTGAGGGCGCTATAAACCAGAATCAAATGTTTGGTCATGCTTACTGCCGTCTGCGGACAGTAGAGTTTACCTGGTACGCATGTTCGTTGTTTTATCGCTGGGTGGTAGTGCATTAGTTGTTTTTAACATTTTGTCGTCTTCCTGAAATTAAAAACTGATCTTTATAAGTTTTCAAAGGCACTTTAAATTTACTGTTTTTCTTTCTTTAAAGTACTGTACAGACAGTACTTTTCTGTTAAATATATACGACATTTTACATTAAAAAGTCCGAAATTTTAAAAAATCCGGCATCCTCAGGTCCCGAGGTTCCTGGATTTTCTTATTAGCAACCTGTACTGAAATAACACTAAGAGATGCCGACTGGGTGGCCGAGCGGTCTGCGGTGGTAGGCCATCAGCTCGCAGGTCCAGGGTTCGAGTCCCGGCAGGGGCATGGGTGTGGATATTTTAACAGATAAAGGCGAGTAGTGACGGACCGAAGTCCAAAGTGACTAGCCTGGCCCATATAAAAGAATAAAGTTTACCAAAGTTTTTAACACTGAGAGATAATACGTAGGAAATACCATGAATGAAACGTCAATAAACACAAGGTGTCTAGAATCTTACCTATTCTACTCCTGTTTACGAATGACTTAAACACTGTCTAATCTTGTTTTATTCATATTGTTTCTCCATTCAGTACTAGGATCACTTGCATAAGAAGAATCGAGTGAAGCGGTTCGTGACAAATCAGGAAAACGAAGAGATTTGATATCTGCGTTCATTTACTGTAACATTCCCTCCTGAAATCCTCCTCTTTTGAAAGATTACAATGATGTTAAACAGTTCGCATTTAAAATAAATTCACATAACAAAGGAAAAAAATCTACAGACTAATACCATACAGGCTATTTACAGATCTTCTGAAATTCTAGTAGCGCTTGGGTGGTTTAGTTATCTGCCTGGCATTTCCAGTGAAACTCGTTCTTCAGTGTAAGATAAGGTAACCCGACGCAATACAAGATTTGAAGGAAAAGGTTGGCACAAGAAATTAGCAGGACTTCCCCTTTATGTATCATCTCCTTATTTTAGTTGTTTGAGTGTATAGAGGGATAAAATCCTTAAAAAAAAAAACACCTTTCAGGACCTCAGGATATCGTGCGTTAAATGAATGTTTTTCATATCCAGAACCTTAGTTGTGTCTGTCTATGGACATACCTTCACTACTAGGTCCGAGAGACTGACCACTGAGGATAGTGTATGGGTCTATCCAAAGAATCCATAATTTGGTGAAGCTTCACTTTTAATTTATTACTTCCAAAAGAGTCACAGTTTGAAACTCCTATATATTCTGTACCGTCTTCAAATACACTGCGGAATTGAAGCACATATTGCTGCATTCATTTTAAGCATATAAAAAAAAACGGAAATTCAATAGGCTTTAAAACTTTAATAAAAAGGGACCTTGTTGCTGTTCCGCTTATTATTTGCTTCATTTTTTAAAATAATTTTATTAAATGTATGCTGTAATAATTCCTTAAGATTTCATATTGTGTTTCGTACTTTGTATCTGCGTCCTTATTTTCCATAATACAACATTTCTGAAACTTGTGTTTTCATGCAGAATATATTGTGCCAAATCTTTTATTGCACGTATAAAAGAACTATTTTCTTGGTAAAAAGAAAAAAAAAACTTTATTTCATAACATAGAATGTCTTTTGTCAGAAAAAGATACAGGAAGTTTTTCTGCAGCAAAAATGGCTCCTGTCATTGTCTGGCAACGAAATATACAAAATCTAATACGCATATAAATGCATGCGTGTGTGTGTGTGTGTGTGTGTGTGTGTGTGTGTGTCTGTGATGGAGAAAAAGCATAGAGAATTACAAAACATTACTTAAAAAGCCGGTTCCTGAAAGCAATTTTCAAGACTCTCAATGGAGTTTAATACATTCAACGCTGCTTTTCCTTTAATCAAATAGTTCACATCCTTTGCCTCGTTCCCAGCTTTGTATCTTCAAAGAAATTCAATTGCAACGAAATTACATTAAGAAGGAGTGACGAACAAACCACATTCACGCCAAGGATTTGGAATATCTTGCATTATTAACTTCAAAGGAACCAAATATATATATATTCAGTTAAGTTCGCAATAAATGTCTGTTTCGCCGCTCCAAAACGTTTGAAATGAGGTTATGAGAAATATCGCAAGGAGGCGCAACCGTGGTAGAGCGAGCTACACCTAGCGACCGAGAATCAAAACATTATTTTTTCAAACGTTGCTCTTATAATTAATAGGCTGTTGTTTGTTAGGCCTTACTTCGTAAAGCACCTTTTCCACAAAGAAACCTATTTTGAAATTATCTCTGAAGGATGACAATCTACCTTTTAATAGTAATTAACTAATTTAGTAACGTAAAAATTTGATATGAGTAGAAAACAGGATCCTCTATTGTTATATAATTATAAGGATTTCCAATCCTTCAATAAAAATAGAATTTATTTAGTTTAACTATCAAAAACAGAATTACAAACAAATATCACAACAAAACAGAAACCTGGTTTATGAAAGGAAATCAATTCAAATTAGATTAGAAGAAGAACATCATAGAAACCTTGCCTTTAAAAGAATAATTAGTGTTTCTTTCAGAGGGGGTGACTGGGGGAATATTACCCCCAGAATGAGTCAATCATCCCTCCAATTAAAATCAACAAATATTGTAACAACAAGGGCTTACTGGTTGTTCTACTGCCTAGGTAAAATGACAACCTTTGTAGACAACAAGAAACCTTGAAATTGCAAAATTTTAGAGTATGTCGCTCACGATAAGTAAACACCTGGTTATACCCAATTAAGATTTCATTTCGGAAAGTGCAACATTATGCAGAAGTGACTAGTGATTGTGCAGAAATAAAAAAAAAACCTTCCCGTTTGCGGGATAATAACTCGACGTAATGATTTTTCGAAAGATCAGGACTTTCTAACATATGATTTTTTTCAACAAACATACACACTATACATCTATATAATGTGTGTGTAGAATATTAGTACACTGAAACCTCCTTTATCCAAAACTGCTTTACCAGGAATTCCGGTTTATCCCGGAATGATTTGCGAAAGGAACTACAATACTTTTTCGTCAGTTTCGACATTCCTGTATATCGCTTACAAGTGATAGTGTCTACTTAATTCTCTGCGGTGTAATTATGCAGTGTTGTACTGTATTTGTTTCCGATTTATTAGAACATTAAAAAAATAATAATAATGTTGTTACTGTGTTTTCTGTATTTACAGGCACTTCTAGCATGAAAAAAAAGGTGTAAATCTGGTTTGTCAGGAATTTCGTTTATGTCAAACGGGTCCAGTCCGTTCTCATCAAGTTCAGATAGACGAGTTCATTTATGGTAAATAAATGAATGGATGTGGTGATTGCATGAATGTGGGACGTAATACATATTTATTTTTTTCATGCATAGTAGATACGCAAAAGTTTCACTAAATTAGTGTCAACATAATCCACTTATTTCTCCAATTCCTCTCTATATCCTTCTACCTTTTTCACTACTTTTTCCTTTTTCTCTTCTGAGGAGCCTATAAATCCTTGCCACCCAATGTGTTGTGTAGCTTCCCCTAGAGGGTTACGCCCTCTCTTCTTTTGCAGCCCCTCTAAAGATTTAGAGTATCCCCAGAACATTTTCCTCAAAGAAACACTAATAATAATGATAATAATAGAGACACATGAATCAATGTATGAAAAACTAAGACTACCAATTAATTAAATAAAATATATGGAAAGATGTAGGAGACGATAAAATTCACAAACAAGATACACGATAGACAAGTACAGTAAGTCGATGATACAACAGTATTGTGTAAAGAGAAAAACAGAAAGAGAATTACATCATCTAGTGAAGAACTCAACGCGAGCAAGAGCATAAAGAAATAAGGAAGACCTCATTAGGGTCAATTGAAAGCAGTAACTAAATCTAACTTTTGAAGTTGAAGACTAGATGACACTGTAATCTCCTGACTTGCTAAGAAGAACATTGGCTGTCCTTAACAAATATTAACTTTCATTTAACAGAATTTGAAATACTAATACAGTGGAAATATCCTATAGTCTGAGCTTTTCTGTAAGTTTAAATAATCCAGTTGAGTGTTCTTCATGCTTTCTGTTCTTGCTATCGATGTGCAACAAATGATTAACTTAATATGCATGAGGCTTTCCAGGAACAATTAATTAGAAGTGTTCTTCACAGATGATCTATTGTATTTGTAATGGTAATTACACTTTAATATTTACAAGCAGAGCTGAAACAGGTCCATCAGGTCGTTTGGTTCAAGTGTTAGACCAGATCTGAACTTTGGACCCAATCTGATCCTGTGACCAGATTTAGATACGGTAACCCGGAGGAGAAAATAAGAGTTTTGTAGTTGCGTAAAAGAACTCATTTTGTCCAGTTATTTTAGAAAACGCACTGTTTTTTTGCTCCCTCTCATTGCGCACTTAGCAGCGCGAGTGCATAAAAGGAGTATTAGATTCATACTTGAATTATTTCAGACATGGAACAAGCTTTCGAGTGACATCACTGGTATAACATGCGTCTAAGGAGAGTCGATATGTGTGGGCGAACAATGCGTGTGTGGGCGGATAGTGTGAGCAATGGAAAAAAAAGACACCTAATCTGACCTTTCTAGCCTTGCCTAACCAATGGTCACTAATTTTATTAATTTCCCTAATGCGCCTATACATATAAAAGAAAAACTCTTTATAACATTATATAAACATATCCACCCCAGAATTAGAAGCTCGGCTACCGTATCAAGTTTCCGATACGTTAAACATTAGACCAAGCTACGCAATTCCCAAGTAGTTGCTTTTCAGTGTTGTTTATGGTTCAAGCAGTACTGCGCCTGCGCGAGAGACGGAACATTGTTTCCATGTGAGGTCTCCTTAGACGCAAGTCTCGTATAGACCTGTTGCGTGCGCAAGATAAGCAACTAAACTGGAAGCGACCTTATCTTGACGGCCGAGATACGCTGCTTCAATTCGGACCCCTCCGCTCACATTAGATAGTTCCTCACGTTACAAACAGAAAAATGACTTAGAAATCTTTTCAAATAGGTAAATGAGTGTAAATATTTAAAGATGTCAATACAGTAACAATATTTAAGATATATGCTAGTATATTTCATAGCAACGGTTATAATAGTGACGTCACGGATACCTACCTGGAAAGAGAGGAGGAAAGAAACGGATTAATAGCAGGGAACTTGAGATGCGAGTCTCTTGCAAGTGTTGCCAGCATTGCAACTTGCAAGATTGTAAACTTGAAAGTCTCATGTCAAAAACAAAAGAGCAGTAAAATAATTTGAATGATCAAATAATTACAACAGTTGTTTATTGCATTCCAAAAATGCCAAGTCATGAGTAACATGTCAAAAACATATCAAGGTCAAAAAGAGAAGGATTTCAAATAAGGGGTGTGCTCCAAATAGTTTAACAAGGGGCTAGCTAGCAAGTCCTTTCAGACGTCATTGAACGCAAAAAAAAGCACCAAATATATATATACACACACGTTGTGGCACATAAGAATACAATACAGTGAAGATATTATTCGTGGTAATGTTATTGCATAGCGATTGAAGAGTGACGTATCGTCCTTATAGTCAATAATGGAAACTATGTGAAAAATATAACGACTGCTATATGACGTGTTTAAATTAGAATATTATGTTTATTTTTTCCAGCATTTTAACAAAGAGTTTGCTATTTAAGAAAGGGCTGGTCCAAGTACCCTCCATCACACCCCTGTTCGAAATGGCAAACTGCAGAAGCCACTGGAAAAACTTAAAAAGTACCAAGAGCATTCCCATTCACTGAATCAGGACGTAAGAATTACTAAAATTGCGTATATTTTCTCCCAAAGGAGACATTTGATTTTTTGAAACAATCGGAAATTAATTATAGTTGAAAAAATCGGAAATTAATGATATGAACGAAACATACTCACAGTGTAAATAAATAAAAAATAAAAAAATAGCATGTGATAATTTATAATATTCCTGTTAATTTTTTTTATCAATAATAAAAAATCACTACTACGTGTACCGGCTTGTTATGGCATTGCCACACAGATTATTGGAAAAAGAGATTCAGAAATTTGAAGAAATTATGAAAAAAGAAAGGAAAAGATGGAGCTCTGACGTACCTTCTGTAAAATTTGTGGAGACACCAACACTGATTGTCGTCTGCTTGCGTGTATTTGTGAGTGAGTGTGTGTGTGTGTGTGTGTGTGTGGTGAATGGCAAGTGTTCAGGGCGAAACTGAAAATAGGAATGAATCGGTGTTATTACCTTATCGATTGTTTTGTGCGAGCAAAAGCAGTGTCCATGCTCTCGGTTTTAATTTCAGGATTGTAGATGATCAAGTACAAATTCTCAATAGTTATTCCCATGATGGTGCTTTCACATTAACGTTAAAAGTCAATCAAAGATGTGTTTCGGACGAGCAACAGAAAATTAGCGGGAAATCCCCGCCTAGTGCCTGCCAGCTGAGCCAATCTACCACTCCTTGAGTGAAAACAACCATGCAGACGATGCAAACCACAAGCACATACACACTTCGTGACGTGTGGGAAAGGGTTCGCAAGCCAACGTGTAGTACTCCGCTTGTGATTCGGCTATCAAGTTAAGGTTTCGATCAGTATAGGAAATTTCGGGAAATGTCAGTGAAAATTTCCCTTTTCTGGTAATTTTCGGACTCCTAGGGGCCCTATCATTTTGACACTTAACATAACCCTATTTAAAAATACTTTACGTCATAGTTAATAAACGTATCAAGTTTAAATTCAGTCCGAGTATTGAATCAAAACAAAGAGTATTCAAAGGGTTAAAACAATCACATCTAGCACGTATCATAAACTGATGTAGACGTAAGATACATATCACAAATTTCTTGCCAATTGATCAGGTTTTCTAATGTTACTCCCTACCTAGGGTCATGTCGAATGAGAGACGATCAAATAGGGAATTTCTGGGAAATTTCTTTAAAATTTTCCCTTTGGCAATTTTTTTTTACCCCTAACGGTTCTATTATGGGTCTAACTAGAAAATAAATATTGTAAAAATAATAAATTTCCGTTATTTCAGTTCAATATGAACATTGAATCAAAGGTGGAAAATATTCATTAAATTCCTGTTGAGAAGCAAACAGTAATTATTGTATTCTAGTACTGAGTAAGTTTCCAGTACTGCTCTGAACTATAAACGAAAATTCGACGTGAACGGGGGTTGTAAAGTGAAGTTTAAAAGCGGGGAGAGGAAGAGGAAACAAAATTCATGTTTTGTTTGTTAAATAAAACAATAAAATAAAATCTGGAGAGAAATAAATAAAATATGTATTTTTTTATGTTAAACAAATTTATAAGCGCACTGAAATAAATTAAAAAATCTTACATATGACTCTCAATAAAATCGTGGGGCGCCTATAAATTAAGTAGTTTATTATACGAACAATTTCTTTTAATTTCAAATCAGTTGTAAATAGGAAATTTCCAAAATTTGAAGGCATGATTGAAATATTCAATATTTAGTAAATTAAAGACAGCATCATTGCAATAACGTTGCATTAGATCAATATTATTGTTCGCTAACATACTGGCACAAGATCAACACAAAATTGATGCCTTAAGAAAGCAGTGTCAACATTCGAGTAGGGGGAAAAAAAACAAAAAATATTTGGGATCAGGAGTATTTATATATATATATATATATATATAAATAAATCACAGCCATATTCAATCCACTAGTGGATGAGGCCTCTCCCCGAAGGGAGGAGTTGATCTACTGCTCCCACCCTGACCAGACGGGTTGGGATATATATATATATATATATATATATATATATATATATATATATATATATATACCATAAACAAGAAAATCGAAATAAAGTGGGGCAACCGATTAAATAGCTGAACCTGGAATTACAGAACGCCTGTTGCGCTGTAATGAGATAAAAAAAATGAGTAGCAGCTTCACGTTTAAGTGTATGTAAAGAATCCATTCACTTTTAGGAGACAGAAGTCCTGCATGAAATCAATCATGATAATAAAAAAAATACAAAAGAATCGGTTGAAATGACAAGGCATGAACATTATTTCAAGAAAGGAAATAGTTATAATGAAACACTGCTTGGAAAATAAGAATAGAATATTTTAATCTGAACGATAATCTCTCTGACAAAGTTGTCGGATTTGTTGGTGAAATAGTTGTAATATTTGTACAAATACTTCGTAACGAGAAATCTTAGTAAATAAAATTATGATTTTTTTTTTTTGTGGAAGTTTAAAGTATAATTTCCAGGCTAAAGAATGTTGACGATACAACAAGATCAATGGTGTCAGAGCTGAAACGGACCACTCGGTTTATTCGGGTCAAGTTTTGACCGGGTCTGGGCATTCGGACCTAGTCTGACCCGATTTAGATCCCGGTAACTCACAGGACAAAATCGTTTTTAAGCATCTCCTTCCGTTTGAACGATGTTTCTTTCAGGGGTGACCAGAATCGTAGATGTTACTCGCACAGCACGAAACATACGACACCAAAAATCCCCATTAAATTATGTTTCCCAGACCGCACCAATCGGGTCAATATTTGGACCACGTCACCTATCTTCGGGTCAAACCGAGTCAACAAAAGTGACCCAGTTTCTACTCTGAATGGTGCTAAATATCACTGATAGATTTTAAATAGTATTTAGCCTGTGCTAGCCTAGATACATTACGCGTATCTTTTGAATTAACAAAATTAGACGTTGTTATGCATTAGATTTCATGCTTACGCAATGCAAATGCTATATTTTCAGAGTAATGACTATTAGCAACTGAGATATTCTTATGTTTGCTATGATTAATATTCAATACTACTGAGAACTACGGTAAAACTCTAGAGTTCAGATATTAATAGATAATATTCGTTGAAATTCGATTATATATAAAATAAACATTTGGAAGCCTAGATTACGAAGACTGAGTAAGTAATACTAGCTTTGATGGAAGAATCAAATTAGAAATATTTCCTATTGAAAGTTTGTAACTTATTATGTCCTGCCATTAATTTAACGATTATTCATATAGATATCATAAAATAGCTTAAAATTAAACTATTAACTTGAAATTTGTACTTATTCATGCGATTAACATAATTTAGGATGGAATTTAAATAGACTCCTAATTGAATATAAGCTTCTTTTAGCATATTTCTGTCAAACTCTACTTACTTTTGATGACATGACTGAAGACTTTGTCATGCAGGTCCCCCCACAACTAGGTCTGTGGAGTCTTATTAAGGTGTCCTTCTCCTGATATTTGTCTTGTAGTGCTGGACAAGGCGCCATTTATAAAGCAGCTTGCGCAGTGTTCTTAAGCCTTCTTCCTGGTCACCTCTAACCTGTAGTTTGGCATGGAGGAGATGCCTCTATGCCTCTCCCCTTCTGGCTTCCTGGAACTTCTCGATGGTGTTGACCTTGCCTATTTTGCTCCTCTCTTCAACGTTTTCTTGTTGTCCAAACACCATGTCCAGTATGTCGTCCAAGGTGCTGTTCAGCCCCAAAAAGTCCATAGGTATTTCTTCTTTAAGTGCTAAAAAATCGCTCTATAGGTAATGTTTAGTTTTGTACTTGGAAGTACAAGTAGGGTAGCCATGGCCTACTTTGATCAAGGGGCTATATCGATCAGTGAGGCAAAAAAAGGTGAATACACTTATGATTTGTGAGATTCTTTTTTAGTCTTCATTCTATCGACTGAAGTATTATTGGAGCAAAATCTTGCAACTCATGACTGTAAAGACGTTTTTCTCTTCTAATTGATATAAGCTCCCTCTGATAGAAATAGACCCCAAATACCCTATTTAAAACCACAGTTCGCAGTAATACCAGCAATGGCATGAAAAATTCCACATTTTCTATATTTTTTTCAAAATATTTGCAATCTTCAGCTCGCTGCTCCAGAATAGTAGAGCAACAAACACCGGTGATAAGTGAAATTGAAGTCGTCCGTAAACATCCTGTTGGGGCTAGTCGTAGTTCTATGTTTAAAAAAAATGCTTGGTCATTTATATATTATAAAAATATAATAAGAATAATGTGTTAATTTTGTTTACATATATTCCTTGAAAGTAATTTGTATAGTAGGTGTCAGTGTTAATTTCCTCTAATAGTAAACTCATATGTCTGCTGTACGCAATTGTCCATAGCTTTTAGTGATCCATATAAATGCATATTACTGTTTTGAAAATTAATAATAATAAAAAGAAACGCTGGCGTAACAGGCCTATAGATCCTGAGCCTGCCGCAACGCCATCTGTCCGTGTTTTGGTGGAACTACGTCCACCTGAGTAACGGCTGTGTGGTCAGCATTGAGCGTATCTAACCATGAACAGGCGTATCAGGAGCTTACCAGACCGATATGAAAATTAATAGTTTATGATTTATCGGCATTTCCCATAGAAGTATAATACTTCTTAGTTCTAATATATCTAGATATAAGGTAAACTTGTCACATGGTTAGGTCTCTGCCTGCCAGAAATAGTTTCCAATGAACTTCAAAATATATAACTTCCTAACTACTCAGAGAGAAATTAATATAGATTTTTCTTATACCCCGCCTGGAAATTTCAATACCCCCTAAACAAGAAATCCCGGGGGAAAACCTGCTCAGAACCAATGTATATAACAAGTACATAAGTGCAGCTTTGAAATGATGGCTGTCAGTGTTCTCCTGATTGCGAAGCGTACCATACTACAACACTTCTGTTAAGCGACCTTGATCGGTTTTAGGACAGGAATTCGCGTTGGAAATTCTTTTTTTTGTGTATTTTTGTAAAATTATTGTCGTTCAAACTAGTTGCACCGACCTGGTATTTCCTGAAAGAGAGCAACATATTTGTAACACTTCATAAAGACCATTGAGCCAAAAGTACAACCATTCTCCAGAACAAACATCCAACAGCTCCTTTTCTGTACAGCCAGAACATTTTGTAAAGAAATACGAGTGCTTCCCCTGAAGATATTTATTACTAAAAAATCCCTTCTCTACCGTCCACCAAACACATTAGAGCTTTACGGATAGGGAAACAAATGTTGCAACCAATTTTTCCCTCCAATGGAACAACTTCTGCTGTATTTTCTCTCTCTCTAGGCAGTTTTCTTGGTTAAAAATATAACACCTCAGATTGCTCTTTTCGCTTCTTGGAACACTTCCAAGACTCTTTTGTATTCTGCGTTAGAAGCAAAGTTCAACTTTTTCGTTTTTTCTCTTGCTGATCGAAACGGAAAAGTCAATATAGGTTGTGCTAGAAAAAATCTCAAACATCTCAGAAATAAACCTTGATCTTTTCTCTGAGTTATCCCAAGGAAAATAAAGGTATTTTCAAAGATTTCCAATTTCGTCTTGTGTTTTAATACTGAATAGCAAAATAAATTATTCATAACGTTAATTTTGTAAGAAAGTTCGGTTTGAATTATAAAAGTAACATCTTTTGTTCTACTTAATTCCACCATTAGGTAGGTTAGCAAGTAATTTAAGTCCTTGCTCACTTAAGCTGGAGATGAGTGCGTGAAACATTTATACTCTGCTATATTATTTACAAATTACTAAGTCGAAATCAGCAGGAGTAACAACATGAGGGCAAATCACGAGGTTGAATTACTTACTGGATACACCAGAGATGCAGTTGCGTCAGCTGCAGTGGTGATTTCATGAATAGCGTGTCTCTGAGTGGACATTGTTTAAAAACATTTAGCGGTGCAGATTTGTCAGCTCTGGGACCTCGCAGTATAGGCAGACATTCAAAATGTCGTCCTCTGTCCATCTCTGAGCCTTGCCCATGTCGTTCATTTTCAACCTCAGTGTGGTAATGGTGAATCTGCTTCCCTTCACCATGATACTTTTATTCGGGTTATCTTTCCTAGTCTTTGTAGATCCCTCTACTAACTGCAAGCCAGCTGCACTATTTTGCGCCGGCCCAGAATATTTCCGTTACACACCATATCTGGTTTGCATTCCCCTATCCTCCACCTGGGGATCGTCTGAGAGGATACCAGTAACTCCAACTCGAGAAGAATAAGAAGTACTTGTGGAAAATAAGCACCAGTGATTATATCATTAATTTATTGTGGCGTCACGCACATATTTCCGAGTGCGCTATTTTTATTGTGTATTTGGCCATGTGTCTACCTAAGATTTAGTTTATCTCGAATTTCAATGTTATTTATGGTATTTAGCCATCTTAAGCTTAGGCAAGAGAAAGAATGAGAGAAGTGTAGGCCAGGGTCTAAGTTGAAGGTACCATCCCGGTACCGGTTCAATCCCATTTGTCTGGTCTGACCGAGGAAACACCTCAGTAAGGAATGTCGACCGCTGGGATTGAACCCATAGTTTATATAGAGTTAATTTTGTTCTTTTATTTATATTAATAATTATTTTTATCAATTTAATTACATGTTATACTTTTTCACGCCCAATGTTTTGCTTTGTTGCCAAACACAACGTTCGGCCTGAGCTGAAAGTTACCTAAAGGCCTTAAAAATTAAATTCAAATTCATACAAATATTTACGTAGGTTTCCTCCTCTACTTTGAGAGGATAGATATACACATTTGAGTTGTCGCTCACACCAGTTCGCACTAATCTTTTCCTTTTTCAGCAAACATTCCAGATCGAACCTTGGGGAAATAGGAGACTCATGGAATTTGCTATTGCCTAGCACGTGTGTGCCCCGTTACGTTAGTTAACAATCTCCAGATAAAGTCCAATTCCGACCATTTTCTACTGGATACATTAACAATAATAAATACAAGGGAGAGGATTTTGGAAGGAATCAGATCTTAATTTTCTCAAGATACCATCCCAGTATTTACCTAGTGTGACTGAGCAAAATCAGGGAGAAGCTCAGTCACGTCGGCCGACACCAAGAATCGAACCCGGGTCCTCCCGATTACAAGCTGAGCACTCTACCGACTACTGTATCTCGTTGAAATATATAGTAACAGAAAGAGAGAGAGAGGGAGAGAGAGAGAGAGAGAGATGGAACTGTAGGCATAAAATGAAATCGGTGAAAAAATGTATTGCACATAACACTTCTGTGGTGATAACCATTGCCTCTGCCAACACTGGTAGCAGAATAAACGAGAAACAGATGTAGTTATAAATGAACGACCAAGGCACCTGCACAAAGGCAACTGCGAATTGGTCGTTCGACTCAGTCGCGCGACCAAGTCGCTTAGTGTGCGCCAGGACTAAGACAAATGAAGAGCGGCTAATGTTCCTTTAAGATCCTATCACTGTCGTCAGAGCAGAAATGGGTATAAAGACTAATAGCTTTTGTGTACCCAGCGAGTTGAAATGGGTATACGGGCTTAGTGAGTGATCCGATATGAAATCGTAATATTATACAAATAAAGTTAAATATTTGAAGCTCGCTTTAAGCATTCATAAATTCAACTCAATTATATGAAGGACTGAAGTTCAAAGAACACATTGTAAGAGATTTACTTAAAATAAATCAACTTGTGGTGACTTCTTCATTTTTGTACACTTTGTGCGCGATTTTTTCCTGATTTACTCACTTAAGGATAATCTAAAGCAACGATTTGCATCAAAAGATGGTAGCACTACCTCCGTATATATAAAATGTATTCTTAACGTTGCACGAAATTTCCTTGCTGCTCCTATAAATTCAAGCCTAGAGAGTTCAAACTTTCAGGGAAGAAAGTTCATAACCAATTCAAAGAGCATGATTGATGTCAATTTTTTATTTTCATTTTCCTTCATTGTTGAAATCGCTTCATTGCTGTTGTGAATATCAAAACCTATATCAATGAAGCTCTTTCAACAACAAACAAAACAGAAAAAAATCGGCTTCGATCATGCTCTTAAATTGGTTATGAACTTTCTTCCCTGAAAGTTTGAACTCTCTAGGCTTGAATTTATAGGAGCAGCAACGAAATTTCGTGCAACGATAAGAATGCATTAAACATATACGGAGGTAGTGCCGCCATCTTTTTTGAGATCGTTACTTTAGATTATCCTTAATTATCGAAGTATATAGGGAGAAAAGTGAATAATATTCCGTATTTCCTGTAGCTTGGTTGGTTAAAGAAAAATTCTTTAACTAGTCCTTTAACGTAGTGGTCCCGGTTTAATCTCTAGTCTTGCCCTTTTTCTTTACTTCTAACTTGTGTCAAAATGTGTAGAGTTTACTTATTTTAATCAGTATTGTTTTACCTAACAGACAATGTTTTGGATATCTAAGTCTTTAAAGATCGCATGTTTGTGAGTAATTTCGGATGTTGTCATATGAACCAAATAGGTATATATATATATATATATATATATATATATATATTTGAGTGATTCATGTTATTTAGGACTTATCGAATGAATAATTCTTTTAAATTCATGTGTTCATGTGTAATCTTGTCCGTGGTTGACTTTTCTTCTTCTTCTATTGCCACTTGAGTTTGGTGAATGGGATCATAGCTTTGAAAATCAATCAAATCTCGATTGTCTTTTGCATTTAAATGCTAATTTGGTTGCGGTTTTAATTTTGATTTTAATTCTATTTGGGCTTCAATTTTTTTCTTTTTATCTTACTTTGATTTCCGATATTTCTAATTTCGTCACCTATGAACCAGAAGGTACTATGTCCAGTTTTTTTGGCAAAATTGAATTAACACTGCTGTCAAAGACATTGTGCTAAAAGACATCAACCCTTAAATTAATATCTCACCAAACGATCTCCAAGTGGCTACAAATGTTAGAAATGAAATGGATTTATACAGACTTTAAATGGAACTTCAAACTTTAAAAATGATTTTTTTTTCTCAAAAGTAGCAACAGTGGACATAGTACCTTCTGGTTCCAAGGTGGCGATTTGCTCAACAATATAAAATTTCGAAAGTCAGTGAACGCATAATGTCCTTTCAAAATGGACACCAAACATCTTCAACATTCAGACATACTGTTTTAATCTAAGAAATCACACAAATTTAAATTTCCTAAAAATAAATTCTTACAAAACATATTGAGGAAATGTTTGGAAAACAGTGTTATTTTTTATTTGTTTCCTAAGAATACATTTAATAAGAAAGTTTAGTTCTCCAATAGACAATAACTTTATCTTTTTCTAAAAAATAGTAATGAAGATTTGTTAGTTCTTCACATACACAAAAAATAAGAACAAAGGTTTCCAGACCTTGAAACAGGAACCACAGAATTCGTAGAAAATGAGAAATTTGCTTTGTACTCTTTAGTCATTAGTTGTTTGAAATGATATTCTCTTGCTTTTAAGTCTCTTTCATATACTAATTTTTTCTTCCTTTTTGTTTTAACGAAATAAGTTCCCTTTAAGTCTATGAAACCTTTTGTGGTTTCACGTTACAAAGAATCTATATAGAAGAAGGGAATGGTTCTCAAAGATGTGAGAGTTACCTAATTTTCGTTGTTTGCTAATGAACTGCTAAATTTCAGCTTTCACATTTCCTTCTCTTTGTGCGTCTCAACAAGTAAATAGAAATCAGTACTGTACCCAGCATTCTCCCCTTGACTAATCAGATACTTAATGGACGTTTCGGATTTTTCTTAAAACCCGTTGTTAACTTAGAAAACGTAGTTCCCATGATTTACAAAAATACGTTATCTATTACGTATATTGCTTTCTTCTTTTTGCTCTCTCCTCTTCTGGGACGCTTTCTCCTTTTCCTCACTTTCATAATGTCTATGTGACAACATAATCTCTCTGTCATCCTATGCTAATGCATCCTTCTTTTAATATTAAGAGCATTCTTTTAGTATTATCATGTAAGTTAAGTTATATTAGCATAGACATAGAAACTACACAATACGACAGGCGAACTACCAACTAAATTAAGGCTGTTGGACTAACGTTGTACGATACTTCATTTTGTATTCTTGCATGCAACGAGATTCGGCTACAGCAAGTTGTATGGCAATGACATGGCAGTGTCTGAAGAACATATATGCATGTTATACTTTCTGAGTTCCATTAAAGGCATGTAGCGACCTTAACGACAAAAAAACGTCAATTCCGTACATGGTTATGCGACCTTTCATATCTGCAAACGTCAGAGAAGGTTCATCACACACTACCAATGTGGAAGCCTCAAACGCATTGATACGCCACGACAAGGGAGACGCGTCGAGCTGGATAACGACAGTCTAACAGTAGCTCTTGAAGAAAAGACACGTCAAATAGTTTAAGAATTGCTCTCAGTACTCCATTCAGGCGTTCATCGTCATCTTCAAGATCTTGAATGTGTGTCCAAATTTGGAGAAACGTGTACCCCATTCGCTTGCATCACAGCAGAAAGCAGTAACATATGAACATTTTCCTGTTGACTCTTTACCATTTGTGGACATTGTGACTGGAGTACACCCTTAACCACGACATTAGACGTAACGTTCTGTAAGTGCCTAACGAACATGTGGTGGGAAGAGTTGTAACACTCTCATAAAGTAATGTGTTTGCTGCAATATGTATTCACGTCAGATTGATACCACCGAGCCAAACAGCCACAGCAGAGATCTAGTGTCAGCAACTCGGACGACAACGGACTGCATTGCTCAACAACCACCCTGCATTGATCAATACGTAAGGGTGTACTGATCCAGGATTACAGCTCCCGCTCACACACGGTAACCTTCGGGAAACTACAGGAATTAGGATAAGAGAAAATCCTCCATCCACCATTTTCACCGGATCTTGTGACTGACGATTTCAGTCTGTTTCGCAGTCTCCAGACAATGTTGACAGGAAAACACTGAGAAGCGTTGAGGACGGACAGCGAACAATGGCTGAATGTATTTCGTCGAGATCCAGAGATTTCTTTGCGCGTGGTATTTAAAAGCTGGCTGACAGGCAGAGGCGCCCACGCCATATAGGCAGGTCATGCAATTGCATGACCTGATTTGGGGTGGGTGGGTCTGTAGAGTGGGGGGTCAGGTTGCAGGAGGAGAAGAGAAAAGAAGAAAGAAGAGGAGAAGAGAAGAGAAGAGGAAATAAAATATATGTGTACTCTGGAAGTGTACTGACTTCACGTATAAGCAAAAGATGCCCTACCTTTCAACTTCCTTGACTCGTAGGACACTCCTGAAGCACATACAGAAATGGTATTGGAGGATTCGAAATGCGTTGGTCGAAGATTGTAGGATGCCAATACTTACGAAACATTGGACACTTGATAATTGAGAGTAACTGGTTATGTAATTTTGCAACATTTAATGCAACGTTAGATAGTGAATTCAAAAATGAAAGTGCAAGGTATGTTATGGAGGAAAATGTTATCTGGGAAACATCTTTCTTTCACTTCGCAGTCAATGCAGAATCCAGCAACAAAGCTACGATTCTACTCAGAGTAGTCAAAGTGCAACGTATCAAAGAGCATGGTTAGATAAGGTAGAACATGGTTCTCAAAGGATAAGCTGAAAAAGAAAGTACTAAATATGCTTGTGTGTCATATTAAGAAAATTAGTTTAAACACTAACAGATTTTTAAACATTTGGAAACAAGAATTTATTTTTAGTGAGCCAATTTCTCATGTTGCTCCTAGAACTTATCTGAAGTAAGGGGAACTTGAAAATCTGTAAGAAAATAACATTCACACATAGATAATTACTCTTTTGAGCCCAATTTATGCTTTTACAAATCGCAAAACAACGCGAGCATCGCCAATTTGAAGAATTCAATTAATTTAAGCATATAACGCGAAATTTCCCATTAAGTTAAAAAGTTTTTCGTCGGACTAAACAACTCAAGCATATGACCACTTTTACGCACGTGTTTCTCGTCACGTAATTTACAATGGCAGAAATATTCATTTCATAAATCGACGTAAACGATGGGTCAAGTTGTAACTTTTGCAAACATGTGATTTTTCTGCCGTCAGTTTTGTAGATATCAATTCTGCCAACTGCTCCTTCTGCAGGCTGAAAGGTGGCTTTTGTTCATGTAAGGTTGAAATGATCTTCTTCCTCATTTTGCAGACAAAGACGAAGAAACTTTTCTTCTTTTATCAGTAGCATCCGATTCCTGTGCAGTAAAATTCAAGCTATTTAAATTTTGGTTCAAGACTAAAGATCTCCGATTTTCTTAGGAAAAATGTTTGCAATCCTAGTTAGTCTAAAATATAAGAAGAGAGATTAGTTTTAGTTAAGAGAAGGC
The DNA here is from genome assembly GCA_022664845.1 of Lepisma saccharinum. Lineage (NCBI taxonomy): Eukaryota > Metazoa > Arthropoda > Insecta > Zygentoma > Lepismatidae > Lepisma > Lepisma saccharinum. The sequence goes on along the minus strand of JAGDQP010007685.1, from coordinate 4,926 downwards.
AAACAAATCCAGATTTTTTATTCCTGCATTTAAAAGTCTGGAATCTACAAATTTTTACAATGTATTCCCAATCTTTTCAAACTATTTCAGTTTTTAAATCAGGAAATATTCACATCTGAAACTCAAATATAAAAAAAGAAAAAATCGAATTTCGCCGTCCCTAGTTTAAATAATTGTGGGTAGATAGGAAAAGCATCGTAGATATTTAAGTGTCTTACTAATTAATGCCTGCTTTATGGATTGCTTTTGCATTACACATTCCAATCCATTGTCTACATCTTAACAGTTTTGTTTTTGTAGCCTTCTGATAATGAATCCCAAATATTTTCTTTTTCCTAATCTCATCAATAAAGCTTCCAGTATCAAAATATTTGATCCTTTTGGCAAAATGAGAGACAGAAACATATTTCTGTTCGACAGAAACCTCCACGAAACTGCACAAAAGATCAACAAAGTGGAAGGCAGAAAAGTCTTACGTTTTGAAATATAATGTTGATCAGCTTTATTGCCGATGACATTATGTAGGACACGACGGCATGGCTTTCAGAGTATCACTGGCCGAAAGTTGGGCGATAATGCATAAAATGATTGATTCGTTTAGGATTATTTACGGAATGCTCTTGTGGTCTTTTTAAATCCCGCAACGAAAATAACATTTTCGTTAAAGTGGTCTTAGGCTTGCATTTGTTATATTCCTTGAAAAAAAAAAAGTTTAAATTAGCCTGATTTTTTTTGTATATGCTTAAACATTTTTATTGTTAACATTTGGCGAAATTTGCGTTATTTAACAATTTGAAAGACCATAAATTCTTCCCTAAAGACCGTTAATTCTGTTTTCTTTAATTATTTTAATCTTTCCGATGTTATCTGGACTGCGATTTTTTCTGTTTCTACCATCAATTTGAAGATATTATAAGATATTGCCTAGTAAATTTTTATTCACACTAGTGACTCTGAGATCTCAGAGAAACTGGTACAATAACTTAACCAAAATCTGAGAAGTAGCAGTTATTATTATTCTTATACGTTTTTTACTGAGTCGAATCGATACGTTTGAAAGAATATTTTATATGGAGGTCTGTCGCGTCTTTCAACTCTTAAATCACTGGACGGATTTCAATCCAATTGCATATGTATCCCCTGTATGTGATCTACAGAAAAAAGTTACCCGAAAACTTTGAGAGTGAATTATCTTGAACACTTTATATCCGTACTTTACGAAAGGCTTGAAATAATTTATTCCAATCATCTTTTACACCACTGACTGAACAGATGTCATATTGTATTTACAGAATATCTTATAGTAAAATTTTGAGTGTGAAATATCTAGGGGGAAAAATGCCTTTTCTTATTGAAGGTTCACATACAGAGTTTCACAGGGAGAATTTCTCCCTCATCCTCCCGTTAATTTACGCACTGGAAATACTATATTGTAAGATCTGTTTTAATTGCCATGTTTCAATATTCTAATCGAGTAGCCTACATGACAGAAAAATAGAGCAAGGTAGTATATTGTATAAATTACTCATTTAAACAAGTACCAGGGTGAGTCATATGTTCGTAGCGTTTTCATGGATAATGTGCAGCACCCGCCTCCCCCTGTACCACAGAAGCCTATTGGGCGAAGTACATCCCACCACACTGTATGGTCCTTCTCCAACGTTCCACCAGTGACACAAGCCCCTGACGATACCAGACTGCAGGCTTTGAAGCAAAGAACTCAGTAATGCCAGTTGTCACATCATCCACGGAATGGAATTGTCTGCCCCGCAGGAAGTGTGCCATGGAACGAAACAGATGAAAATCAGATGGCGCAAGGTCGGGACTGTAGGGGGTGTGTGGTAAAATGTCCACGCCATCCATGTCCGCAATGTGCTGGCGGACTCTTCTTGACCTGTGGCATGGAGTGTTGTCAAATTGGAGGAGTAGTCGCTTTCGGTTCACCAGTGCTGGATAACGACGGCGCACAATCTCGTATACCCGTTGCAGCTGTTCAGCATACAATGTCCCATCTACGGAACGACCATGTGGAACGAGCTCCCAGTGCACCGGACCTTCGAAATTCCACCACACACACAGCATTGTCTTCTCTTCAAACCGCCCTCTTCGAACCACTGGCTGTGCCTCGGTACCTGGTCGAAGCCATTATTTCCCGGTGTCAGGATAACGAAGAAAGATCCACTTTTCATCATTCGTGATGATCTGCCGCCAAAACCTGTCGTCAGTTGGGTTTCGAAGCAGTTCTTCACACAGGGTCACACGTTGTTGAGCTTGAGCGGGGGTCAAATCATGGGGAAGTATTCTCGTTTGCCTGGAGCGAAAGCCAAATTGATGTAGATGACGAACGACACGGGTTTATGATGTATAGACCTCATCTGCCAGCTGACGGGTACTGGTTCCTGGGTTTCCTTCAACAGCGTTCAGGAGGGCACCGATATCCGTCGTCACAGGGCGTCCATCTAGGGCTTGTCATCGAGACTGGTGTCACCAGACCGAAAACGTTGAAACCACTTTCTAGCTGTGGACAGGTGGACAGTACCTTCACCTTCTACGGCACAATTTTCCTTGACTGCTGCTGCTGCATTCAACTCCTTTTTCCAGTAATGGCGCAGAAGCACACGACACACA